>VYZU01057549.1:0-45802 GCA_013401355.1 Ceyx cyanopectus | reverse complement strand
TGAGTGTGGGCATCGGAGAGATTCAGAGAACATTGTAGAAAGTCAGTAGGAAATCTTTTCATACATGTTAAGTGTAAACGATAATATTTGTTAAAATGGTGAGCTTTTTGTTACTGTTGCGCTATAAATTTCACATTATCATTGGTCTCTGCAAATTTTACTCCCCAATGTGCTTCCTGATGTGATGTGCTTTTGATGCCCTTGTCACTCTATACACTTCACTCTAATTATGTGGTTCTCCCTCTTCTCCTTGTGTTTTGAGGATGTCTTCTCCAAGAGGTTACCTCAGCAGCTGATCACCACCAACCAGGACCAGAGTGATGCTTCAGTCGAATAAAAATTTACCCCTCTGTGACTGCACTTGCTAGTGCTGTTTAAATATTTTATCCTGGCAGCTTTACTATTAGAAAAGGCATGCTATGCCTGTGGTATTTTGGGACTCAGGAAATTAGAAATTAACTTACTTCAGAGGTTTACTTGCCATCACTGCCTCTGGCTCCACCCTTCAGCCCTTGGCTAAGGGCAGAAACTTGCAACCGTATTGGAATATTTTGCTGATAATTGATTCAGAGGATATTCCCTTTTCTGTCTTGTGGCATCTCAATAAATTGTCTTTTAGTTTTGTTTACTTTTGTTTGTTGGTTTTGTGTGTGTGTGTCTGGTCCTTTGCTTGTTTTCTATTATTTATACATGTGTAAGATATAATGAAAATACTGACATTGCTTAGGAGTGCTTCGTGTGTATGGAAATGTGACAGTAATATTTAATGTTGTGCTTTAAACCCCAAATCCCTGTTCCTGCAGCGCCATCTATCAGAAAACCTTTGGAGTTGCACAGGACCGCTCTGATTTTATTTTTAGGTAAGTAACATTACTGTCGGAAACACTTAGACATTATTTCTTTGGGAGGGGTTTGGTTTTTTTTAAAAATTCATAGCTCTTATTTTGCAGAGTGTTGTGTATACAGATGGATGCAGCATTTCCAAGCAACTCAGTGAGTTCAATGAGAATTATCTGCATGTACAAAACTCAGCCTCAAACTAGGCTACAGGGGCTAAGCAAAGAAATTGGAGACTTTCTTAGGCTTGCTCAAGGAGCGAGAACTCTCCAGCTTTCCATTCCAACCTAAGGTTAGACCTAGCTGGAGATGGGCAACACATACTGATCTGTGTCAGTCACTTCAGTGTAGTGCCACTGACCCCTGTATCCAGAGAATAAAAATGACACTTTGATAGGAGTGCAGCAAAGCGTGTCCTGCTCCTTGTACCTTTTTGACCTACATGTTCTGTCCCAGCCTTGGGTCTATTCTTGTTTTTCCAAGTCCCAATTGACCATTATGAGCATGTGCCTGACTTTTCCAGGGGCCTTGTGTACAAGCACAGCTCAATCCACAGAGTAGCACTTGAATGCTAGGGATGTGCCTCCTGTGTTTCAGGTGGCTCAGACTAATTCCTCATGACTTTCCAGAGGGGTTTTCCAAACAGCTGCCTGGAAGGCTTGTTCTCTGCCCGGTGGTCTTCACTGAATGTTTAGTAAATGATTGGCATGGAGAAGTCACGGGTGACATATTAATACTCTGGTGTTAATCATTTGGTAAATACAACTACCAGAGCCAAATATTTATACCTGTGATGTTATTGCAGGAATATTTTGATCAATTCCTCCGCAACTTAAACATTTATTAATATATTTTTCCAAATTCTCCAAATAAAATTTGCCTATTTCATCATTATCTGCCAGAAGACATGTGAAGCTGCAGTTGTACTGGCTTGAATTCAAAACTGGACAACTGGTGATTTTATTTTAGTTTCTCTTGCACTTGATTACATAAAGCAAATAGATTAACTTAAGCAAAATGGACTGAACCTCATATTCTCAGTAAGAAAGGTAAAAGGTGTGTCGCAGGAGTTGCTTGAGGGTGAAAGCACAATACAGCTTGGTGAGACTCTAACATCACTAAAAGCATTTTCTGCTCTTCTCCTGCAATGAAGCCTGAGAAATGTGAGAGCAGAGCAGCTGCATGGCAGGGCACAGACACAACACAAAGTACGCCTGAAGATCTTCCACCATTGCATTTTCTTCTGCTGGAGACTTCCATGATTTGCCTGTGACAAAGTTGGTAAGGTAAGACTGGACTTAAGAAATTTCTTTTATTAACTGACTAATTAATTGAGGAAGGTCAGGAGAATAAAAGGGCATTGCTATTTTCTTAATAGCTATTTGCTTATTAAGAGTTCTGCGTATTTGCCTATGCATGCACGCACCATTGGCAGCAGTGAGGTTTAAGATTATTCCCCGTTGTTACCTGGTGGTGGTTGTGTTGCTGAACTAAATTCCTTGCATCAAAAGAAATCTAGAATGGGAGCAGGGTTTTCTTGTAATATTGCAGCATTCCCACTGTCATATTTGGATGCACTGAATGAAGCTGATCCTTTGCATCATCTTTAGAGCCTATTTCCCTTATTAGTGTGCTTTGGAGAAATGTTAGAGGATGTGTGAGCTGCCTGATGCAGCTCCTGCATGGAGCCAGCCACACCTTCAGACACAGGCAACCTGCCTAAGAAGGCTCTCTCTGTAACTGCATCCCTCATCACTCTGCCACACAAAGCCAAGGTGTTTCTTTCCTCCCATTTCTTGCCCCTTCTCCCACTTCAGAACATCTCCCTGGAACTAGGAGATGGGTAGGCAGGGTCAGAGCAGCCTGTTTTATGTCTACAGGGCATGGAGATTTCTGAATCATGACATCCCCCTGCATCAGAGGCAAAGCCTGGCCCAGATGTGGGCAAGAAGAAAAGGCAGCAAAGCTTTTAAAACCCTTCTGTATGAGACAGGTGCTAAATATATCATGCATATCCCAGCTCAGTGATGTTTTTAAACACATACTGAATTTTAGCAGGTTAATGACGTACTCGTGACATTGCATGGCAGAATAGAAATGCATTTCCTTGCATAAATGTCAAGTCTGCCTTTGAGTGCTTCTCTCAGCAAGTACTTTATATCTTACAGGAAGGCCCACAGACAGCATGACATCATTGGCAAATAGAAACCATAACAAATTAAAAAAAAAAAGGTTTATAACCCAATAATAATTAAGGTTATCTGTGGTAGTGAATAATGTGGGCTTTGCTACCACAGGCTCCCTTTTTTCCCCCTGTCCATCTGACTGTATTATTAAATGCAACAAGGGATTTCATAGATTTGATGGGGAGGGATGGTCCTGAGGGCTGGCCAGAGGCTCTTCCAGTGATTTGGGAACACTTTATGGTGCTGCCTGTTGGCAGAAGCCAGCACAGACTTCTTCACTGCCCAACCGCTGGCTTGCAGCTACTCACTGGTTTTAGAGTCTCCTCCCAGAGCTGTAATTTCTTTCACACTGAAAAAGGGCTTTTGAACATCTGAGAACAGAATTATTATCCGGGCATCCACAATTTAAAATAATAAAATTAATCCCCACATCACCAAAAAATTACTATTGGGGTTTTAATCAATTTACCCCCTCCCCCCCAAGTGGATGTTCTACAGTTTAATTATGTATGGGTCTATTACAGAATAATCAGTGCTAAGTTCATATGCTTACACAGACCACAATGAATTATGTATCTTCCCTTAATATTGCATGAAAAAGAAGCATAACATGTATTGATTTCATTTAAACCCCAGTTCAAGAGAACATTTAAACACATTTATATTTTTTAATCCATGAATTATCATAATGGGACTGTACAGGCACTTTCAGATAGATGTATACTTAACAACCTAGCTGAATTTCAGCCATAAGAATAATCAGATAAATATTTTGAGCCAGTGCCAAAGGAAGCCAATGGGAGTAATTTCAGGCAGGTCCTGCTTGATAAACCTGATCTTCTATGACAAGATGACCCACCTAGTGAGTGAAGGAAAGGCTCTGGGTGTTGTCTTCCTGGACTTCCACAAAGCTATTGACACTTTTTTCCCCCAGCATTCTCATGAAGAAACTGTCTGCTCATGGCTTGGACAGGCTGGGTACGCTCTGCTGGGTAAAGCACTGGCTGGACAGTGGTGAATGGAGTGAAATCCAGGTGGCGGCCGGTCACAAGTGACATTCCTCAGGGCTCAGTATTGGGACCACTTCTGTTTAACATCGCTGATCTTAATGAGGAGATTGAATGTACTCTCAGTAAGTTTGCAGATGACACCAAGTTGTGTGGGATTGTTGGTCTGCTTGAGGGTCGGGAAGCTCTCCAGAGAGGGACTTGGACAAACTGGATCAATGGGCCAAGGTCAGTTGTTGGAGCTTCAACAAGGCCAAGTGCCGGGTCCTGTATATGGGCCCCAACAATCCCATGCAATGCTATAGGCTTGGGGAAGAGTGGCTGAAAACCTGGCCAGAAGAAAGTACTGATTACCAAGCAGTTCTGGGGGTACTGAACACCACATGGCTGAATGTGAGCCAGCAGTGTGCCCATGTGGCCAAGAAGGCCAGTGGCATCCTGGCTTGCCTTAGAAGTAGTGTGGCAAGCAGGAGCAGGAAGGTGATTGTCCTTCTGTACTCGGCATTGATGAGGCCACACCTGGAGTACTGTGTTCAGTTTTGGGCACTTCAATAGAAGACAGAGATTGAGGTGCTGAAGCAGGTCCAGAGAAGAGCAACTAAGATGGTGAAGGGCCTGGAGAAGAAATCATACGAGAAGTGGCTGAGGGAATTTGGGCTATTTTGTCTGAAGAAAAAGACACTGAGGGGAGACCATATCCCTCTCTACAACTACCTGAAAGGAGGTTGTAGAGACATAAGTGCTGGTCTCTTCTCAATAGTAACTAGTGATGGAACAAGAGGGAATGTCCTCACGCTGCACCAGGGGAGGTTTAAACTGGACGTCAGGAAAAATGTTTTTACTGAAAGGGTTGTCAGGAAGGTGTTTGAGTCACTGTCCCCGGATGTGTTCAAAAGCCATAAATTTGTGGTGCTTGGGGATATGGCTTAGTGGTGGACTTGGTAGAGCTGGGTTAATGATGGGAATATGTGATCTTAAATGTCTTTTCCATCCTTGATGAGTCTATGATTTGTCAATTTAACCAGGGTCTCAGAGAAGGATCTGGTTTTTAATATATGTGTGTGTGCATGCATGTATGTATATATTAAATGATGGAAATTCTAGGTAGAGCTTCACTGAGAAGAGTCTGTCTGAGCCTCAAGTCACCTTATTTAATCATTAATTTCAGTAGCAATCTGAGAAATAAAAGGAAGCTATCTTATAAATGGCACAGGCAGACAGTTGCTCCTTCCTCTATTGTCCAGGACATGCCATGTTGAAGGCTGAATGCTCTCTGTGCCTGCATGAATGAGGCAACATCCTTTAGGAGACAGGAACTCATTTTTACTTATTGAAATTATAAGGATTTTTTTTTTCTGTCTTGCAAGATATGGGCAAAATAAGTTTTTAAAGGACAAAATGTTCAGAAGCACTTCTATGACACAAGAACTTAAACATCACTGGCAGATTTGGAGTTCTGACAGAATCAGGGAATGGCTTAGACTGGAGACCAATTGGTAAGATTAGGACTTCCAGCTGTTTCCCAGCACAGATGTCCATGCTGATAGTGAATTAGCTCAAGTGCTGTAACAGTTTACATGCTGGATGCTTTTCTTATCCTGAATCTGCAGGTTTCAGATACGTGCTTTGTCTTCTCTAAGAAGACTGTTGAGATACATTTGTGTCTTTAATGGAGGGGTCAGAAAGGATCAATAAGTCTGATCAAGAAAGCACTTGCATTAAATAGGTCATTTAATTTGGCCCTGATGGTAACATTAAGGAAGCTATATGTTACAGAATGAGTCTGCCATGTCAACTTTAGCACACACTTTATTTTATTGTTTTTGTAGAAAATAATCAGGTCACAACACCTCTAACTCTCTGCTTTGAGCCTTGCAATTGTTCCCCAGGACACATCAAAAATTTCACTCTTGATAATGTGGCTACAGTAACATCATAATCTGTAGGAAAACAAAAGCAAACCAGGCTGCAAAAGGTTGTTGTTCTGCACCAAGCCCACAGCGCAGCCAAAGGAGCATCTCACAGACATATGCTCTTGCTGGCTCTTCTTTGCATGCTGTGTACAAATGATCACTTTGTGCAGGGAAGGACTGAACAGGGAACATACAGGCCTTACCTAAAAGCCTAATGAACTGATATTCACAAAATATCCTGTCTTGCCTTTTTTTACTTTCTCTCTCCAGGACAGAGGCTGGAGGTTTTATCTTCACTATTTAAAAACTACAAAGATGGATGCACTTTTGTCTCTTATTTTTCTGGACAGGTAGTAATAATGGTTAATTTCTTCCTCTGAAAGCATCTTCTGTGAACTGACTCTTACGAAAGTAAATTAAATAGCCTGTGTTTTATCACTTTCTTTTTACTACCATTATTTACTAATAACAAGCTGCCTTGGGCTTTTGTTTAAAGCCCAGCATTTGCAGTTGAGTCTGTGTTAGCTCACAGGTTAATAAAAATGCAAATATTGAACCATTATGGGTAAAAAACATCACCTCTAATGGATCTTTATTACACTGTTCTTCACTTTCACAAGGTGTTTTTGCAATGAACTGAGAGAGTCAACCCAGGCCTTATCTACAGTACTAAACTATAGGCGTTTGTTATTTCTGGCTACTGTAAGAACCTAGTTATATAGAGTTGGTTTGTTGTGTGTTAGGAAAAAAAGTAATTTTCAAATTGTAACCTTGACGTTCCAACCCTCTAACAGGTATAAAGCCCTCTCCCTCAAACTCTGCCTTATTATTGCTCAGCTAAATCTTCTGAGATCCAGAAATAATCAAACTACTGAGACAATGTAGGGTTTTTTTTTAATCTGGATGAGCTATGTTAATGTGATTTAAATATGATATGTCAATGTTTAATCTGTTTCCTCTTCTGCATCCTTTTATTTTCTAAGAAAATCCAGAGAGTGCTGCTTATCATCTCATCTGGAAAAGGAAATAAGCTAAAGTTAATTATTTCTCACTTACCTGGAAGGGTTTAGAATTTGTGGAGCACTCTGAGTAGCAAACATATAGTAGTTTCCCATATCAAGCTGCAACTTTCTTCTGTAGATTAAAAATTTTTGGCAGTATTTATTTAATGTCAGTAGCTATTCAATATCTTGCAGGTGAAAATCTCAGAAGACATCCACTTGTACATACAGTCCTTTATAGATGGGGCAAAGCACAAAGACCTGTAATCAAGCCAATAGTTAATTGTATGAAGTAATTACATAAAAATTTAGTTACAGTTCCCTTTAATAAAATCAATTTGGAGTCTTACATGATAATTCTAAAATTAGATCACAACACACCTGAATGCTGTCAGTTCACTTTGTGAGATGAGTGAAGAGCTTTGCACGTTTACTGCAGAAATGTCCTTTTATTTCTGCTCTGAGGTTATTAAATAAAAAGACTTCTTAAGAAATTTCTAAACTTGACACATTGTTTAAATCACAATTTTTTTTTACAGTCTCCCTTCTGATAAAAGGATTGCCATGGGTGTTTCAGACCAGCATATAAGCAGTGTAATGGAAAGTTCTGAATGGTTAGGGAAAGACTATGAGAAGCAGAGAGAGCTTATAGAGGTCCTGCTTGTAGTACCTCCTTACAGCAGCTGCCTGCTTGGAGATGCCTGGGAGTAAACAGTCTGCCTTCAGTAGCTGCCAATACGCATGAATTTGTCACTACCTTCTTTGAGCCCATGTAGGTTTTTCATCTTCATGGAGTCCTCTGTCAGCAAGTTCTGCAAATTAACTGCTCTGTCCCCATAAAGATGTCTCCTGCTAGTCAGAGACTAGCCTGAAGCTAATGTCCCTGGTAGAGCCTGTGTAAATCCTGACAGAAAGCAGGGTGACCTGCCCAGTCATTGATAATGTCAGTTCCTAAATCTGGGTTTAAGACTTCAGCCTTAGGTGCTTATAATGGGAAGCTTTTGTGATTTCTATAGCAAGAATTAACTATGAAATTCACAGCTGAGAAGGTGTGAGGAACAAAAACTAATTCCAGCGAGTGGTAAAATGCATGATCTTACAGCACTGGGTTGGAAGCCTCCCTCTGTGGTTTTGCATCTGCTACCAAGTTTCTGCGCAAGCCTGACGTGCCGACCCATCTCCAAAAAAAGGAGAGAGAAAAGGAGAGAGAAATGTTACTCTTGACCTAAAAATGACAGAGCTCCTAGTAGGTGGGCATAGGCTGCCTGGCACACTTTGATGTCTTTGTCTTCACAGCAGCTTTGGAGGGCAAGACAGTGACCTTTGCTTCCAGCATGACATCTTAACTACTGAGCTGCTGTGTCTCTCCAACCAGCCTTTTCTTACAGTATGAACGTGGTGTGAGTTTTAATTCATAAACGTCTGTAAATGTTTTAAGAAACACAGAGCAAAGGTGATGTTAGAAGTGCATTAGCCTGTTGGGCTGCAGCAGCTGGAATAGTTCAGTGCTGCAGTTATAGTTGATGGTGCGTGCACTTTTGCTTCAGGAATGCTGCCAAATGGCATTTTATTCCTAACTCAGAGTTATAAGCAGATGAAAAAGAGGGAATTTCCATGCTTCATTGGCAAAAATATGCTTGCAGGTTTTCATACAGCTTGACCATGCTGGGACAAAGACCTGTCTCAGAGCAAAAAAGCACCATTGGAGCTGATGTTTTTCATGCTCAGAGTCAGGGCCTTACCAAGAGACTCTGAAAAGGGTGAAAGTAGAAGTGGTGCTTCCCCAGACAACTCCTCGAGACAGAATTATAGTCTGACCCCTACCCCATGGCCCCAGGAAGGGGCAGTTTTAAATGTTTATGTTAATAGAGGTTTTTCCAAAACTCTGTCATCATTCCTCTTTAGCCCTCAAGTCAGATGTGGCAGTTCTAGAACTAGCTGTGGTTGGATCAGGATTTTTTCCTATTTTAAGAGTTAGTGAAATTTTCCTATCTGAATTTCTTTAACCTTTTTGATGCTCCTCCACTTCTTTTCTCATTAATTCCCAGTCCTAGATATAATTTTCTAGGTTTGTTTCTCATTTGCTGCAAGTGTTGACCTGTTATCCTAAACTCACTTGCTGATTTTGATTCTTTTTTTTTGGGGGGGGGGGGGGGTGTGTTTGATATGGAGCTCACTCAAGACCATAGATGTTTTCCCAGCATGGTTAACACGCCCACCTGCAAATGATTCCCTTTTTTGCTGAATTGCCACTGCATATTCCTGCAGAGTAAGTTGCCCTTGCCACAGCATTTGGACTGCCCAGCTGAGGTTACTGTTGCTTAGCTACAGGACTCCATAAGAGCCTGAACCATAATGAGCAGGCACAGATGTATTTCAAATACAACAAGACGCAAAGGATGCTCATCAATGTATGTGCAGAAATATTACATGCCTCAAATGCTGAGATTTCAGCAACCATGACTGTCAGCTTTAGGCTTACACAAGCTCTGGTTGTTACTGTGCTGGAGCTAGGTTTTGCAGACTGTGCCAGAAACACAAATTTTAAGGAATGTGTTTGGGGGGAATTATTGAATTATGGTCCTTGAAAGAGGGAAATAGAGTAGGAGAGGACCTCCCTAGAACCAGAGGGGGTTCTGTGAGGGAAAACTCATTACCACAGTTATTTCCTGGGTACTAGACTCAGGTTATACAATGCACTATCAATGTGAACTGTAGAACTGGCTACTCTGTCCACAACAGTAATGTCTTTCAGCTTTTCCCTTCCAGTTTGCATAGGTGACTTGTTTTGTGTAATTATGTTTTTGAAGTCTCATGAAATTAGTGCCACCAATTGTCTGGGACATATCTTCAGTTCCCACAGCAGCTCCATAGTGAAAGGCAACAGTGCTGTGCTTCCAGAAATATTGTCTGGAGGTGAATGCTCAGCTTCACAGCTGAATTTAATACCAGTTCATCTGAATGCAGGAGGTTTCTCTAAACCTCCAGCAAAATTTGGTAGGACTCACACTTCACCTCTTTGGTGTCTATGGCTTGGGTTAGTGTGGAAAGGTAGCCTGGGAAAAGCTTTTCTTGAGGTTCAGCTGCCTTCATTGTGAGTCAGCAACAGGAAGTAAAGAGCCAGCAGCTTGACAGTGCTGGATCATCCCCAGAGACAGGCCACAAGGGAAGGCTGGAGTGGTTTTGTTCTTAAGGAACTTATCTGGAGTAACTGGTCATGTCAGTCCATAGCTAGAAAGAAGCCAAGTCCCTCCCAACTCTTCCAGTGTGATGCCAGACCTAGAGGACCTACAGGAAGGGCAAGTATTACATTTTTGTCTTTCTATTTCTCTTACATGTCTCCAAAGATTACTTTTGGTGTTTGTGTTACAGATGTGAGCCTGGAAAGACACTACAGTTGATGACAGAATGGTTCAACTCTATGCTCTCTGTTTTATGGAAGGGAAACATGAATGAAAGCTGATTGGTTAAGAAAAGAGGAGTTAATTCTAAAATATTGTGCACTGGATTTCTGGTTTATATACAGTAACACAGCCCTATTGAGAAAAGGTACACTGAAGATGATCACACGTTGTTATTTCTTATTGTTAACAGTGCTTTAACTTAACCATCTATGTAAGCCGTGAGGAATAAACTTCCCTTATGAAAGTGTTTTTTGATCCCCAAAACTGACTTGTCTGTGACTTCTAAACTTGTTTTGCCTCTCATTTAGCAGCAGAATTGTACCCGAGAAAAAGCATTACATGTATAGTAGCTAAATATTTTTTTTATAATGTATATCCATTACTTGGTCCCGGGGTATTGCTTAAAGCAAGTTACTTTGCTATGTTGTCTATCACTCATTTTGCCTTTAAACCTCTTGGTTTTCTTTTTCCTGGCTTTTGCAGAAAGTATTGATAGGTCATTAAGAAATGGAATTACTAAACCTTTGTGTTGATCTTTCTTGACTATATAGCTGACATCATTATGTAGGGACTCTTATTTAGAACTATGCAGAACAGTTTTGCTAAGCACTTGACAGCTCTCCTCACTTCTTTGCTTCATTACCTTCCCTCTTTTTACTACCCCATCATTTCCAAGATTTNTGATATGGAGCTCACTCAAGACCATAGATGTTTTCCCAGCATGGTTAACACGCCCACCTGCAAATGATTCCCTTTTTTGCTGAATTGCCACTGCATATTCCTGCAGAGTAAGTTGCCCTTGCCACAGCATTTGGACTGCCCAGCTGAGGTTACTGTTGCTTAGCTACAGGACTCCATAAGAGCCTGAACCATAATGAGCAGGCACAGATGTATTTCAAATACAACAAGACGCAAAGGATGCTCATCAATGTATGTGCAGAAATATTACATGCCTCAAATGCTGAGATTTCAGCAACCATGACTGTCAGCTTTAGGCTTACACAAGCTCTGGTTGTTACTGTGCTGGAGCTAGGTTTTGCAGACTGTGCCAGAAACACAAATTTTAAGGAATGTGTTTGGGGGGAATTATTGAATTATGGTCCTTGAAAGAGGGAAATAGAGTAGGAGAGGACCTCCCTAGAACCAGAGGGGGTTCTGTGAGGGAAAACTCATTACCACAGTTATTTCCTGGGTACTAGACTCAGGTTATACAATGCACTATCAATGTGAACTGTAGAACTGGCTACTCTGTCCACAACAGTAATGTCTTTCAGCTTTTCCCTTCCAGTTTGCATAGGTGACTTGTTTTGTGTAATTATGTTTTTGAAGTCTCATGAAATTAGTGCCACCAATTGTCTGGGACATATCTTCAGTTCCCACAGCAGCTCCATAGTGAAAGGCAACAGTGCTGTGCTTCCAGAAATATTGTCTGGAGGTGAATGCTCAGCTTCACAGCTGAATTTAATACCAGTTCATCTGAATGCAGGAGGTTTCTCTAAACCTCCAGCAAAATTTGGTAGGACTCACACTTCACCTCTTTGGTGTCTATGGCTTGGGTTAGTGTGGAAAGGTAGCCTGGGAAAAGCTTTTCTTGAGGTTCAGCTGCCTTCATTGTGAGTCAGCAACAGGAAGTAAAGAGCCAGCAGCTTGACAGTGCTGGATCATCCCCAGAGACAGGCCACAAGGGAAGGCTGGAGTGGTTTTGTTCTTAAGGAACTTATCTGGAGTAACTGGTCATGTCAGTCCATAGCTAGAAAGAAGCCAAGTCCCTCCCAACTCTTCCAGTGTGATGCCAGACCTAGAGGACCTACAGGAAGGGCAAGTATTACATTTTTGTCTTTCTATTTCTCTTACATGTCTCCAAAGATTACTTTTGGTGTTTGTGTTACAGATGTGAGCCTGGAAAGACACTACAGTTGATGACAGAATGGTTCAACTCTATGCTCTCTGTTTTATGGAAGGGAAACATGAATGAAAGCTGATTGGTTAAGAAAAGAGGAGTTAATTCTAAAATATTGTGCACTGGATTTCTGGTTTATATACAGTAACACAGCCCTATTGAGAAAAGGTACACTGAAGATGATCACACGTTGTTATTTCTTATTGTTAACAGTGCTTTAACTTAACCATCTATGTAAGCCGTGAGGAATAAACTTCCCTTATGAAAGTGTTTTTTGATCCCCAAAACTGACTTGTCTGTGACTTCTAAACTTGTTTTGCCTCTCATTTAGCAGCAGAATTGTACCCGAGAAAAAGCATTACATGTATAGTAGCTAAATATTTTTTTTATAATGTATATCCATTACTTGGTCCCGGGGTATTGCTTAAAGCAAGTTACTTTGCTATGTTGTCTATCACTCATTTTGCCTTTAAACCTCTTGGTTTTCTTTTTCCTGGCTTTTGCAGAAAGTATTGATAGGTCATTAAGAAATGGAATTACTAAACCTTTGTGTTGATCTTTCTTGACTATATAGCTGACATCATTATGTAGGGACTCTTATTTAGAACTATGCAGAACAGTTTTGCTAAGCACTTGACAGCTCTCCTCACTTCTTTGCTTCATTACCTTCCCTCTTTTTACTACCCCATCATTTCCAAGATTTTGAAAACCATCATGTGGAGTCATTTTGTTTCCCTGTTAGGCTTCTTTTGCAAACATCCTCACAAATGACGGGATTTTTCTTCCTTTTCACTCCAGAGGTACACAAACAGATCAGCCCATTTGCTAAGGGCCTCAGTGCTGACACCACAGTATCCATGGCAACACACCAGTCTGCGCAAGCATCCACACGCTTCAAAAATCAGAAATACTGAGTGATGTCAAGGAGTTGCTTCAGACAATAGATGTTTACAGGTGTCACAACCATCTGAAATAATTCTCTCTCCACCCATCTTCTCTTTGATTATGAAGTGTTTTACATTTCTATTGCAGCTCCTTTGTCAGAATATAATATTCAAGGCAGAATTAATGCTCAGGTTTTTTTTGTTTTATTTGGCTTGGTTTGTTTTCTTGTTTGTTTTGTTTCATTTATATCACTGTTGAGGTACCTTATGGGAATGAGCATCCCAAACTCCACTGTTGACTTTCTTTTTTGAACCACTTGGGAGTACAGGTTCTTCAAATGATAAAATCCAAACTCATAATTGAAGAAGATGTGGCTTATGTCAGTGCAACTAACCAATGTAGCTGTGTGACTGCCAGACTGAGTGGTGATTCGCCCCATCATGTTGCATGAACTACTGCTTTCCTATAACGACAACAGATTTGTAAGATCCAATCAACCATTTTTATATGTAAATACATTCAGCAGCTGTCATAGCAGAGACTATGCTACTGTGATTACAGCTACAGGTCTTTACTGATCCCCTGGGTTCTTCTGTTCTGATTTCAGGAGGTAACATTCAGGCACTTAGGCTGCATTTCTGAAGCTAGTTGCAGAAAATCTATCAGTTCATTAAACCAGGTGCTTACATATGACAACATCTGTAATTCAGATTGCATGACTGCATATGGGGTACTGATTTGTGCAACAGATAACTGTGGGCAAATATATGGGCACAGACTAGTATGAATTTACAGATGATGTGTATGTGCTGCCCCTCAGGACTTCATGTGCAAAATAAACCATTAAAGTAACATACTGATGATTAACCTGAACAGGGAACAGTTTTGTAACACAGCAAACTAATAGGTAGTCTGCAGGCATTCAGGAACAGCTTCCTTTTGCCAGGGAAGTATTTGTGCCATGCTAAGATGTCATGGGCGTGCTTGTCAAAGACGCTGAGGCCATTCTCAAGCCTAGACTGGACCACTGCATTTGTTGTTTGCACAATAACTGAGTGTGAGGCTGAGTTTGTATCTTGGTCATGGGAAAGAGCCCAAGTACATTGATGTTTTAACTCAAATCATGGAGGGTTTTTTGTGAGAAAATAGTCTCTCATTCTGTCTGCAATATCTTCCCTCTCAATACATAACAGTAGTATCTTATTCACAGAAAGGGGAAAAATACAAAGCCCCAAACCCAAGATTAACTACATTGCCCCATATTGCAGTGTTAACTTGATTAGGGTAATCTATTTTCAGTTGATAATTTAAGCTTTAGGCCTGAAAAATGCAGTAACATTTACATGTTTGAACATAACAAGAGGAGCATATTAAAAAGCCTTATCAAAATTCCACATTAATAAAACAAGTTATCAGTGCATCAGAGAACTGAAGTGCAAGCATGCAAGCGTAGTAATAGATTCCTTCTAAGGTCTTTATTCCTCAGTAGCTACTCTTGCAAAAATACAGATTTTCCCCTAGAACAGGAAATTAAATCTCAAAATTAGTATATCTCTCAAGTTCTGACCAGTATTCAGTAACTTACAGGTCATATTTATTTTGAAAAGCAATTTTTTCATAGAATTTTGCTATAGATGCAATGTGTAAAGATATTTCACGACTTAAACCTTAATGTGTGTGCTCCTTATCTTCTGTTCATCCTTGTATGTATTTATATTTTTATTTCATTAGAAGACCTGGTAAGACTGAACAGTGCAGTAGTTTTATTCTCATAGCTTTCAGACCAGACAAAGAAGGCAGCAGTTGTACTAGTAAGAAGCTAGAGATGGCAAAACAAACAGCCTAAACACAAACTTGCATTTGTTACTTCTTGACAGCCATTACTCACTCTTACAACTTGAAAATGTTAAGACTAACAAAAGTTATTTTTCTAGAGAGTTTTTTTTTTGTTAGTTGGTTGGTTTTTTATTTGTTTGGGTCTTTTTTTTTTTCTTTTTTTTTTCTTTTTTTTCTGGAGATAGGAACCTAATATCTGAACTGTTCCTCTGTACCCCAGAAAACAGGTTAAAGCAGCAAAAATTCCTTTAGGTTAAGAACTTTCTACAGCTGAATCCTGCAGGGATCAACGTTCCCCCTGCTTCCTTTCAAAAACATTTACAAAACCTGTGAGATGTCTGTAACATGACAGGTCTGACATACAGCTTTTTCCTCTTCAGAAAAGGAACCAGCCCCATAACCAAGATGTCACAAAGACTAAATAGCCTAGAGGAAAAAGTAGCCAGGTTAGGTAAGTGACAGGGGAAGAAAGAAGCTCTGCATGTTAGCATGTACTCTGTAAGCAACCTTGACGGTCCATTTCTCATGTTGGTGTATCATCTGGGGGCCCTTTGCTTTCAATCACAGCAGTGAGAAATGGACATGTCTGCAGGAGTGCATCTTCCACTGCAGTTCTTTTCTCCTTGTGTTCCTCATTGTAGGTGGCACCAGCATTTTGAACCCTCTCTTCTTTCAAATTATTTGATTTATCTTGCATAGACTGGCTTTTGACATCAAAAGCACTTAGTAAATTAGAATGTAGCTCCCTGAAGCTAAGTCTTCCATTGTATTTCACATGAGTACCTATGGTTCCTTGGATAAAGAAAAAACTAAGGTCTACAAAAGCAATGTTCCTCTGTTACAAGTCCTTCTACTGTGGCTAGATCTCACCTTTGCTTAAAGCTTTCCTGTGGCACCCTGAGGCATACATTTACAAACAGGTAATATTTCCAAGTAACCTTTAAAAGGTAAATGTTATCAAAGAAAAAGAAGGCTATTACATGGAAATGTTACTATATGAGCTGATGAGATACTGTTTAGTTGCTTGTCCAAAACAGAAACAAACAATGCAGTTTGTTATGCAAAGCCAAGGATAAGTCCATACTATTTTTACTGGATGCTTTTTTTTAGGGACTGATAATCAGGAAAAAGCTTTTCTGCTCTCCATTATTCCCCATTGTCTCTGCTGGGCACTAGAGGGACCCTAGAGTTTTCCAACCGAGAGAAACATCTCGGTAGAGTCCAGGCAGGAGCGCTGCCTTTCCGGGTCACCTTAGCCTGGATGTTTCCAAGGTGAAAGGTGGCAAAAAAACTGTTCAGCCTGTTATTGAATATGTCCAGAGACTGAAAATATGCCACTGAGGAAAGTGTGTAAAGGGGCCATAGCCATGCTTTCCATTGCTTCATCATCTTGAGTTGGTGCTCGCAGCTCTTCCCATCAGGAGTAAGTAAGAGCTGGTTTCGCCTTGACTGCTCTGTTCACTCAGCTAATGTGATATTGGCACCAAGACTTGAGTTACACTGTGGTTTTGAGAAATTAAATGTTTCCTTCCCTAGTCTGAAGTGAAGCCAAATACCTAAGTTGCCAACAATTGCAGCTCAATAAGCTGTCAGAGGAGCAGCAGTGGTATGTTATTATAGCTATATAGGAAGAGAAGAATGTGTATTACCATGAGTCCCTTCTCAAACAGCATTTCCCAGTTACAGTTTCAAATACTTCTGTTCTAAAAAGGGCTGTAGAAACTGTCATTCCTTTTTCTTTTAGCAGGCAGGCAAAAAAATCTTCCGTATTTGACTTACCAGGCCTCCATACAGAGATCCACAGTTCACCATTTCAAAGCTTTACTATAAAGCTCATGGTTTGTAAAGCTATGTAAAAATCTATTATTTGTATGAAAATCTTTCCCCTTCTATCTCTTAGTAGGATGATGCTCTTTGATCTCTGCATGAATATTTCTAATAAAAATATGTGCATGAATTTTACTATTGCTAATATAAGGGGTTTTTTTTCCTTTAAAAATAAAATGTTAACAGTGTTGCTGAATATTTAATGTAAAGTGTAACATAATTTGACAAGATAATTGTCTTGGGGAAAATGGTGAAAGCCACATTGTTTTTTTCTGTGTTTATTTTTCATCTTTTTTGATGACTGTTTAAAGGAGAGCTGCAACTAAATAACTAAGTTCCAACATTCACCTTATCTCTTTCTCTGCAGGTTGCTGCTGTAAAGAGACAGGCTGCTACCATACTGCAATTGAGCTAGAGATGTAGATTCCTTCATGGCACATGGAATATTCTGTTTCTCTGGATTCACCCCTCTTTGATCTCTAGGAATGTTTATAGACAATGAAGAGTCTATTTATTGCTCCTGGTGGCTGGCTTTTTATTTAGACATCTTTTCCATGATAGCCATTGCAGTATTTGTTTCCAACAAAAACATAAGCCGTTCTTTGTTTTTAAAGAAGAGAGTAATCTTTAAATAAATGTGATTTCCATTTGCATGAATTGTAACTGTTTCTCCTTGCTGAAGTCAACTTCTTATTGCCTCTTAATGCTCCTTCTGATTTGGCTTTACAAAAGCCTTCATTTGTGTCGTCTAGGTGGTGAAAGGAAGGGCAAAGTCCCTGTGCTTACGGAGAGAGCTCCATCAAGGTCTTTTCATGGCCACATAGGCCTCCCAGGGCAGCCACAGAAGAAAGGCACTGCTGACCCTAGGGGTGCTAGGGATACTGATGAACATTCCTTGTGCTCTAAATGGGTGTCTTTGCTCCTGTCTGGAAGACAGAATGCCTGCAGCAAACCTGATTCCTCTGGAAGGACCTCCTCCGGATGGATATATATCACTGATGGTGAGTAATCAGAAAGGAACATGACAGCTTTATCCTCTTGGCAAGATACCGCTCCCTTTGCATGCCACTGATATACAGATGAAATGATAGAAGAGGGAAGCTTCAGTGATGAGTTCTCCTAAACAATTTGCAGAGGGCTTGGGAAAGGGTCTAGAAGAGATGTCTGTAGCCTTGACTCACAGACCTTTAAAGGAAAAGAAAATTCCAGATTTACAAATACATAAAAATACTTAACAAAACAATTTTCCAATCTAAGTCACTTTATTGACATTAATATGGGACTGGAATATATTCGAATGTAGTAGTCGTCGAAGGATGGCTGTCTTCATATGGGAGCTGAAGAAATAGAGGCAATGGTGGGATCTGGGCTATATGAAATAGTCTAGATCACCTGCTAATGTCCATGTAGAAAAGAGTGCTCCACTTAAAAGTGGTGCAGCAGAATGAAACAGCCCTGAAATTAACATTTAAAGTTTTTGCACTGCGTTGTGGGTTATGGGTAGTGTGTATTCTGGGCACCCAAGTATGGAGAAGAATAGCAATATTTATCTTTACTGAATCAAAGCATAATATCTGTTTCAAAAACATTTATTAGGCTAATAGATGCATGACAATCAGAATTGCTGGTTAAGATTCTAACAGAATGGCTTTTGCACATTTTTTACATAATCATTAGACAATTTTTAATAGAAAAAGAGAGTACCATTTTACTCTTTCATCTTCAGCAAAGAGATCTCAAAGTGATTCTGATCTGAAAGGTTGAGAGGAGCCAATGATGTAGCTTTGCCTCTTCAATGGCATTGCATGATGGATGACTTTGCCCTTGTCTGCTTTTCCAGAATACGGAAACAGTAACTGAGGTCCTGAGGGGCTGAGGAGGAAAGTTCAGTTTGAGATGCTGATAAGTGACAGAGTAGTAGGATATCTTTTATTGCCGATTCCAGGAAATGGCTGGAGAGCTTGGCACTACAGGAGCACAGTTTCTAAGACAGCGGCAGTGCAGTTTCTGAGGCGCTGTAAGGCATTTTTTAACTTATGTCACCCTTATTCATTCTGTTTTACCAGTAGAAAAGGAGTAATTATTTTGAGCTGAGATTTGCATTGCTGGAAGATCCAAATAAAATCGGGCGAAAAAGTTTCGGGATGTTTTTCGGGATGCTTTGGGGCTGGGGCCGGGGCCAGCTGTCCCGGAGCACTTCAGCACCGGTGAGCGGTCGTCGCCATTCCCCCACACCTAACGCAGCGCCCTGCCCGCCGCCGCTCGCGCCCCGCGTAGGTGTCGGGGCGGCCGCCGGGGCCCCTCCGCAATGCAGGGGCTGCTGCGGGCGGCGGGCAGGGCACGGTAGGGCGGGGCGAGAGCGAGGGGCCGGCCGCGGTTGCCGCGGGGCCCCTGCGGGAAGGGCGCTAGGGCGGGGCCGGGGGAGAGGGGCGGGTCCCGGGGGCTCGCGGTGCGCAGGCGGCCGCGTCCCGGCGACAAGCCCTGAGAGCGGCGGGGCGGGGTGAGGCGGGCACGGCGGCGGCGCGCCCTCTTTCTGCCCCTCGGCACGGCAGCGCGTCCCGGTGCCGGCAGCCGCCGCGGTGCTCAGGTAAGGACTCTGCCGAGCCCCGCGCCGTCGCTGGTACCGGGCGGACGGGGGCGGCGGCGGTTGCGCAGCCTGGAGCGGGGGGTGCCCGTCGGAGGAGGGCGGCGAAGGAAGGACTAAGGGACTGTTGGCGACTGCAGGTCGGGAGGAGGTGGGGATGGGGGGCCGTGGGCGCCGCTCGCCGCCCGGCTGGCGGCCGTCGGGAACCATTGGAAACCGCTGGGCTCGCGGGTGCTGGGTCGCGCGCTGCCTCCCTCCCCTTATCCGGGCGCGGGCTTTGACAGAAGGCGGACTCGGGCCGAAGTTTGCGGCCGGTGGCCCCTGCGGACCTCCCCGAGGTAAAGGCGGCTCCCCGGTAACGCTTGGCTTGTCTTCCTAGGGGACTTTTGCCAGCTGCCTGCGAGGGTTTTGAGCATCTCTAGCCTCTAAAACCCTTTAAAGGATGTAACCTTCTGTCCTCTCCTGCCCCCACCCCTAAGCTCCTCTAAAAGGGATCTCTGAAGCAGAACAAAGAACATGGTGCGAGACGAGGGGGTGCGGTGGTTGTAAGCGCTTTTAATTTGCACGGGGAAGGGGAGAGGGGTTGGGGGGGGGGAATGAATATCATTCCCCGCATTGAATGGATCAGCCGCGGAGAGGGAACAACCGTGCACGGGGTGACTGGTAACCGCAGTGAGGCGGTGGAGAACAAAGCCTTTTTTATGTAAGAGAAAATTATGCAAAATGTGCCTCGCTTGAACTGCTGCAGGTACAAGCCCTGAGCGTATGCGGCTCTGCCGTGCCGTAAGGTTGCGCTGAATGTGATCTACCAAATAAAGACTGCTCGCTTCAATTTGTTGTGTGTGTTTTGGAGCCTCTAATTGCGACATGCCATTTGAATAAATAGGATGTGCTTTATGAAACACCTTTGGAAAAGAAGGAGGTGTGCCGCATGCCGGGCGAGTTGCATTCTGTATGTAAGATACTGACATCATTTATTTCCCCGAGCTAAGCAAGAACTTAAAAGTTTTCTTTTCAATAAAGATTTTCTCCGATTCATTGGTGGATTTTTCTGTAGGGTTTTTCCTGATATAAAGTACAAGGCTTTCTCAATAATTTAAAATGCTTCAGAAGAAGGGAATGTAAACATATATTTCCTAAGTCTTAACTTTTTCTAGGTCTCTAGCATCCCTTTTTGTAATTTGTTGCATATTTGTGGTTGTGTCAATAAATCTTATTCCATCCTTTCTCAAAAAGAATCATTTGCAGTCCAGTGTGGGCACTGCTTGCAATTCAGAAAACCTGTCCCTTTTGTTTCCAGAAGGGTTCTTCCTTGCAAGATTGAAGCACGTATCCTTTCTGATCTGTTTCATCCCATTTCCTCCCCAAACCTTTGTTTTCTCCCCGTGGAAGAGCCTGTTTCTTTTCTCTTGTGCTAGTTTGAACTTGTAGGGATGTCTAGACCATGGATCCTGTAGCCAATGCACCGAAGAAGAGGCTTGGCTGAAGGATGTGTTATTTCCTATAGCTTTTTTTGCTTTCCTCCTGACTGGATGATGTGATCACGGCATCTCAGCCCTTGCTAGGAAGAGAGAATGTGCTGAGAGTACCTAGGGAAGTTACCCCTCCATTACTTAATAGATCACTAAGAAGTGATTCACCAACAATGAGAAAATGAGCACCATCCCTTCTTGTGCTAAAAAACTGTCATCAGATAGCGATATGTAAAATGGAGCCCAAACTTGCCGTTGTAGCACTTAGGTCTAGGAACTACTGCCTTCCCCACTGTATATTTCAATGTACCTATTTACAAAACACTAAGCGGTGGGTAGGATTGATCTTCGTGTGACACTGGTCTCCTGGGGCTCAGATATTTACAAATGAGCTTAACTAACACATTTAAAGTAACTCCAGTGTTTTTGTGAGGCTGCCCAGAGTGGATATGAGGCATGTGAGTGAGCCCTGGTGCAGCAAGGCTCTGGGAGGAAGGGTGATTTCAACAGACAGGTGGAGTGCCTAAGTTCCATCTTCTCATCTTTTACCCAAGGGACAGAGTTGGTTAACAAAACTTTATAATTTGTTGCACCCATATTGTGTATTGCCTGTGGGTGTTTGAGAGAAGCCAGAGAGCTGTCATCCTGAGAATAAAAAGTTGCTGTTCTTCTGTAGAGAATTTTATCACACTTTGAGCATGGAGGGCAGTTCATGGTGCTTATATTGCAGTTTGTTACATAAAGCAGCATTTGCACCTTTGATTTAGAGATCTGATGGAATTGTTATGGTATGTTATGTCAGTACCAGTTTAGCTGTGCTCTTTGAATATGTTCTGACAATAAAGTCTATCATTTAATTAACCCTGAGGTTCTGTGCCTGGGCATGAGTGATCTAATCACAGTAGTCTGTAAATGAGGTGCAGCAGTCTGTGGGTTAATTCCCTTGTTGCTAGGTGTTTTTCCAGAAGTGTACCTTTCCTTTCAGTTCGTGTCATGCTGCTTTCTGTATGAGCTACTATTTGCTAAACTATATACCTGGATTCACAAGAGGAAATATTTGCTGTGTGTGCTGACACCAGAATGGGCTTTTGCCCCTCTAGCTCTGGTCCTGTGCTCTCTTAACAGTTGTCTGAGCTGTGGAAATTGCTAGAAATACCTGAACACAGAAGTGGGTGGATGAGGCCCATTGCAGATTCTGGTGGAGTGTTTCAGCTATCAACCCCAAATGTGGCACATCATACACATGTTGGAGACAGGTTTGTTTTCTTAAAGGAGTGGGAAGAGGGAGAAGTCAAAACGGATTGAGGTTGTGAGGACTTCATGCTGACAGCTTTCAGAAAGTTACATGTTTATTATTACAAGCTCTACAAAGTTGCAAGGTACTGACAGAACGTGTAATGCAGCTGCTGCTTCTGTGGGATCTTAGATTTGATCTTCCATGATAGGACAAATGACAGCTTAAGGAAAAAAAAAAAAAAGAAAAAAAAAAGAAAAAGCTGGTAGTGGTGCTTCCATGTAAATTGTGGGTCAGTGCTGATCCACCATTTGTAAGTTCCTTACAAATCTTGTTATAGTATAATCAGGGACTCGGCCTTACTGAGGTTTCCTGAACAGGTACTCACTTTTGCCTGCAGGACATTTGTAGCTGATTTGAAGCCTTATGTAGAAAGGGATGAGGGGCTGTTGCAGTTAACATGTACATGGATGAGTGACAGCTGGAAATTTGAAAGGTGTAATATTCTGGGGTCCTAGGACTAGATGAGTTCCCAAAGTACCTTCTAAAGTGAATTATCTGACTACCTGTGTATTTTATGTGCTACCCTAAACTCCCGTTGCACTTGATAAACAAATCAAGGAATCTTGTTTTGGTCCATCTGGATTTATTGATTTGTTTAAGTACATGTTTAA
The DNA here is from genome assembly GCA_013401355.1 of Ceyx cyanopectus. Lineage (NCBI taxonomy): Eukaryota > Metazoa > Chordata > Aves > Coraciiformes > Alcedinidae > Ceyx > Ceyx cyanopectus. The sequence goes on along the minus strand of VYZU01057549.1, from coordinate 23,042 downwards.
TTGCCCTTGAAAGTGAGCCTTAAGTATGGTTAAAAGTTGTGTGTTTTTAATGGAAAATAGAATGTTTTTGCTAAAAAAGGAAAGAGTATAAATTCAGGGGGTGTGGGCTCAGTGATGAAAAAACCCCTGATGGTGTTTGAATAAAAACCCCTTGATGGTGTTTGATGGTGCCAAGTACCTCCAGAGAAAGCATGGAAATTACTGGTGTTCGGTGAAATTACTACCTTGGTTACCCCTCCCCAAATATACATGCCCACACTAAGGGAGGAGGGTATGGGTGAGTCTTGACATGTTTAGGGCTGGGTTTTTTCTTCCATCCTTTTGTGTTGTGTACAGGTTGTGCTTACTAGCAGCAGTGCTGTAGTGCATCTCGGCTTGTAAGAAAATACAGTGTGAGACTGATTTCCATAGGGTGAAGCTGATAGAGAGGATTGGTGCTGGAGACAGGTGGTTTTTCAGGACTCAGACTCAGTAGATGGAAAAAGCTTTTATTTCATGGGTAGGTTTAATCACAGGTTATGCTGCTAAACTATAGGAGAGTGTTTTAGAAGGAATTTAAATGTGATGTCTGTAATTGCTTTCGTGGTAATGGAGGAAAGGGCTGATGTATCCATGGGGTTAATTTGGATTGCCTTGGCCACATGGGTTGACTATGCTCGATGTTAAGACGATTTGAGATGCTTATTAACCCATTTTACTTTAACACTAATTGTTTGCTGGTGTATTAAGGATAAAAGATGAACTAATGCTATTCTTTAGGGTTTTACACTCACTGCTGTCTTGCTGATGAAACTGATCTTTGTTCTTTTGTCTTGATTGGGGAAGTGATGGGGAGCCTGTCACAGTAATTCATAATGATAATGATACGTTTTCAGAGTGATGGTGTTTGTACTCAATGTCCTGCATCTTTATTAGGGTGCCAGTTTGAAAGGAATTACAGTAAAAAGGTGAGTTTTGGGGTAACCTCAGTAATAGAAATATTTATCAAATGACTTTCTGTAACCTGTGAGGCAGGTTAGTGCTGGTTGATAGGCTTGACCAAGGACACAATATACTGTTTCTCTGTTGGCATTTTAAAAAATTGTGTTTTTCTAACTTTCTGCAATGTAACAAGTATTATTTTATTTTAGCACATGGTGTCTGTCTTTCAAATAAAATATGTATGTGTATCTGCATGTTCATATAGCATGAGGGAGACAATGGCCCCATTACAAGCAAGAGTATTAAGTGGAGAATTATCAATATAACTGTTGAATTCGTTGAATCTGCACCTGACTTGCACCATCTGGACAAAGACAATGCTTCTTTCAGCTCTCTCTTTCTCATTATTGAAAATCTGGGGTACTTTTTCAGGAAAATAATCAGTTTATATATGTGAATTCTTAAGTTATGGATTTTTAGGTAGAATTCAGCTCCTCTGGCAATTTCTGCTCCTTTATCTACAATTGTCACTCGTGACTATGGGGATCTGGGGAAATATTTCTTATCTCACATTAGTCAAGCCTCTAGCAAGAAGTAGGAAGAGTTTTCTGTTAGTACTCACCGTAATGCAGTTAGATTGTAGAGGCTTCCAGTGAGTTGAGCCTATGAAAACTTTTTTGTTTGTGAAACTTGTAATTTCGTCCCCTGAGGGAGATATAAACTAAATTTCAGTAGCTGTCTGCAGAATGATCTGTATGCAACTTCTGGATAACCAACATAAAAAACCCCAACCAAAAAAAAACCAACCTAAACCAAAACAAAACCAGCAGTCAAATCATGTAAGCTGACTTGGGTGTATTTAATTATAAGGCCTGGTGATTTAATTAACGCTGTGTTTTCACTTTATTTTTTTTGAGAGAATGATAGAGGCTGGTTTCTGGTGTAAATATAGGAGCTGTCAGTTCTATTTTGAGGAACATGCATCATCTGTTAGAAGAGCTGCTTCACTGTGCAAAAACTGCTACTTTTCCCGAGTTTCTGGTATTGGATGAACAAACTTAGAAATACCTCAAAAAGAGAACATAGGGGAAGAGTATTATCTAAGTTTAAAATATGAATGATGTCTACCTGGACTTCCACAAAGCCATTGACACTTTTTTCCCCCAGCATTCTCATGAAGAAACTGTCTGCTCATGGCTTGGACAGGCTGGGTACGCTCTGCTGGGTAAAGCACTGGCTGGACAGTGGTGAATGGAGTGAAATCCAGGTGGCGGCCGGTCACAAGTGACATTCCTCAGGGCTCAGTATTGGGACCACTTCTGTTTAACATCGCTGATCTTAATGAGGAGATTGAATGTACTCTCAGTAAGTTTGCAGATGACACCAAGTTGTGTGGGATTGTTGGTCTGCTTGAGGGTCGGGAAGCTCTCCAGAGAGGGACTTGGACAAACTGGATCAATGGGCCAAGGTCAGTTGTTGGAGCTTCAACAAGGCCAAGTGCCGGGTCCTGTATATGGGCCCCAACAATCCCATGCAATGCTATAGGCTTGGGGAAGAGTGGCTGAAAACCTGGCCAGAAGAAAGTACTGATTACCAAGCAGTTCTGGGGGTACTGAACACCACATGGCTGAATGTGAGCCAGCAGTGTGCCCATGTGGCCAAGAAGGCCAGTGGCATCCTGGCTTGCCTTAGAAGTAGTGTGGCAAGCAGGAGCAGGAAGGTGATTGTCCTTCTGTACTCGGCATTGATGAGGCCACACCTGGAGTACTGTGTTCAGTTTTGGGCACTTCAATAGAAGACAGAGATTGAGGTGCTGGAGCAGGTCCAGAGGAGAGAGCAGCTAAGGTGGTGAAGGGCCTGGGCACAAGTCATGTGAGGCGCGACTGGGGGAACTGGGGCTATTTAGTCTGAAGGACACTGAAGGGAGACAGTACTGTTCTCTGTAACTACCTGAAAGGAGGTTGTAGAGACATAAGTGCTGGTCTCTTCTCACAAGTGATAGAACAAGAGGGAATGTCCTCAAGCTTCATGAGGGGAGGTTTAAACTGGACATTTGGAAAAAAAAACCCACTAAAAGAGCTGACAGGCACTGGAACAGGCTGCTTAGGAAGGCGTTGAGTCGCCATCCCTGGATGTATTCAAAAGCCATTAATTTGTGGTGCTTGGGGATATGGCTTAGTGGTGGGTTTGGTGGAGTAGAGTTAACAGTTGGACTCAGTTATCTTAAATGTCTTTTCCAAGTTTGATGATGAGCAGAATTAGGGTTATGCTTTTGAAAACTCCAGCCCTGGTGCAAATTTGATCCAGAGATAAACAGTAGAAATTGTGTGGACCTTACAAATGTGAGCTAGGTGCTTTACTAATGTGCCAGAAACCCAGAACTGCTGGCCATGGGTGCACATCTGCATTGATTGTCCTCCTTTCCTCCATAGATTAACTATCAATGTTGTCCACACTGTGCCCAGAGGAACCCTGGGTATGAAATAGAGCTATGTGTCTCTGCCTTTTTTTTACCTCACCTTTCTGTTGAAATTAGTTGTGTAACTTTGTTAAGGTAATGCAGGCAATTGCGAGGTGACAGACCTTAAGTGTAAGGACTCCCTTCATCACTGGGAGAAAGCTCAGATCTTAAGGGGGACTGTGTTTGCTGTGAAATGGGCTGAAAGTGTCTGTTCAAAATCCTTTAAGGAGGGTTCCGGTCTGGATCTGAATTCCAGTTAGCTGGAAAGCTGGTTAGCTTGTTTTGGCTAACCAGCTCTTTCTGTGCCAAGTTGTACTGTTTGCTGCACCAGGCTTTCTGTGACTGCCAGGTCTCAAGAGAAAGATCTGATCCCCTCGTGGGGAATTTGTCTGGACTCTGGACCCGAGGCTGTATGCAGCAATGCAATGGCCCCCAGTGCTTACATCCAACACTAGCTTAATGTTACCATTGCTTCCACTGTCCCTGGCTGATTGTGCGACAGAGACACTGCGGCCTTTTAAAGACCCCGTCCTGTACTTGGAGCTGCTTCCACCTGATCCAGTAAGTTATGCTTACCTACTTCTGTTCTGGCCATGTGATACCTCTTGGAAAGCAGAGCTCCTGCTACCTTTGAGCTACTGTTACCTTTGAGCTACTGTTACTATGGCTGGATTAACAGCAGCTCTGTGTACACATGCAGGGTTCCTTTCACTGACAAGTCCCTGTCTGATGGCACCTGACATGCTCTTCGGGTGTCTCAAGGTGCTTGCTGTTCAGTGGTTGTGTTGCAGGGCATGGTGAGCAGGCAGTCTGTTGCCTTGGTTTGCAGCAGGACTGTATTCATGCAGGTGTCTACCTCTTTCCCTTGAGTCATGCTGAAATTAATACTAGCATTTCTTCCTACAGCAATTAAAAAATGTTCAAAAAGGCTGAGGGGGAAAAAAATCCAAGGNTTTAGTCTGAAGGACACTGAAGGGAGACAGTACTGTTCTCTGTAACTACCTGAAAGGAGGTTGTAGAGACATAAGTGCTGGTCTCTTCTCACAAGTGATAGAACAAGAGGGAATGTCCTCAAGCTTCATGAGGGGAGGTTTAAACTGGACATTTGGAAAAAAAAACCCACTAAAAGAGCTGACAGGCACTGGAACAGGCTGCTTAGGAAGGCGTTGAGTCGCCATCCCTGGATGTATTCAAAAGCCATTAATTTGTGGTGCTTGGGGATATGGCTTAGTGGTGGGTTTGGTGGAGTAGAGTTAACAGTTGGACTCAGTTATCTTAAATGTCTTTTCCAAGTTTGATGATGAGCAGAATTAGGGTTATGCTTTTGAAAACTCCAGCCCTGGTGCAAATTTGATCCAGAGATAAACAGTAGAAATTGTGTGGACCTTACAAATGTGAGCTAGGTGCTTTACTAATGTGCCAGAAACCCAGAACTGCTGGCCATGGGTGCACATCTGCATTGATTGTCCTCCTTTCCTCCATAGATTAACTATCAATGTTGTCCACACTGTGCCCAGAGGAACCCTGGGTATGAAATAGAGCTATGTGTCTCTGCCTTTTTTTTACCTCACCTTTCTGTTGAAATTAGTTGTGTAACTTTGTTAAGGTAATGCAGGCAATTGCGAGGTGACAGACCTTAAGTGTAAGGACTCCCTTCATCACTGGGAGAAAGCTCAGATCTTAAGGGGGACTGTGTTTGCTGTGAAATGGGCTGAAAGTGTCTGTTCAAAATCCTTTAAGGAGGGTTCCGGTCTGGATCTGAATTCCAGTTAGCTGGAAAGCTGGTTAGCTTGTTTTGGCTAACCAGCTCTTTCTGTGCCAAGTTGTACTGTTTGCTGCACCAGGCTTTCTGTGACTGCCAGGTCTCAAGAGAAAGATCTGATCCCCTCGTGGGGAATTTGTCTGGACTCTGGACCCGAGGCTGTATGCAGCAATGCAATGGCCCCCAGTGCTTACATCCAACACTAGCTTAATGTTACCATTGCTTCCACTGTCCCTGGCTGATTGTGCGACAGAGACACTGCGGCCTTTTAAAGACCCCGTCCTGTACTTGGAGCTGCTTCCACCTGATCCAGTAAGTTATGCTTACCTACTTCTGTTCTGGCCATGTGATACCTCTTGGAAAGCAGAGCTCCTGCTACCTTTGAGCTACTGTTACCTTTGAGCTACTGTTACTATGGCTGGATTAACAGCAGCTCTGTGTACACATGCAGGGTTCCTTTCACTGACAAGTCCCTGTCTGATGGCACCTGACATGCTCTTCGGGTGTCTCAAGGTGCTTGCTGTTCAGTGGTTGTGTTGCAGGGCATGGTGAGCAGGCAGTCTGTTGCCTTGGTTTGCAGCAGGACTGTATTCATGCAGGTGTCTACCTCTTTCCCTTGAGTCATGCTGAAATTAATACTAGCATTTCTTCCTACAGCAATTAAAAAATGTTCAAAAAGGCTGAGGGGGAAAAAAATCCAAGGGCTCAAAAAAGAGAGCTGTAGGGGTGGAGTTGAATGATTTGCAAAAGAAAAGGAGAGTAGAGCTTGCTCAAGGGATGGTCTGAGTGTTTGGTTATTCATATCCCACCATGTTTATCAACCTGTAGCTTGTGGTAGGAGGAAAGCAGAGCTAAAGCCAGGCTGTGCTGGCTCTAAGCTGCTTCCCGAGCTGCACGATTACCCTGCCGTCCTTCAGCACTCCCCTGCACCAGCATTAGAAAAGATGGTGCAGGGAAATAGCCACGAGAATAGGAGGGAGAGTTCAGAATTAAGAGAGTTGGCAGCTCCAGATCGGTGTCAAGAGCTGTTCTTGATTTGCACAGACTTAGCAAGGGCTAAGTTTGTCCCCAAGGATGCTCTTCACAGGCTGTCAGCATGCTCAGAATACACCTGGGAGTTCGGGTTTGTGTTGCCAGGAGTCCAGAGCAAACCTGGCTTTTAGGGTTGAGGCTGTGTCTAGAAGGAAGGTGGGAAGTTAGTTGTTTGGTTTTTTTTCCCCACCATGTCTTTTCTGACATAATTGATGTCCACAAAGAAAATTTCCCCTGAGAAAATGATGAAGAAAACTTATAAATCAGGATGAAGGCGACTGTGTATTTCTTTTTGTTTAAGGAGATAAAACATGCATGTTTCCTGGAGTAGTAAATAGAAAGCTGCAAACATATGTGAGAGTAATAACAAACCAATCAACCTCTCTCTGTATTGGGGGGAACAGTTAATAATGTAATTCATTCCAAAGAGCAAGGGATAGAGTGTAGTAAATAAACTTTAATTCCATATTGTTCAGCAGTTAAGCTTTTTGAGGTATAGAGAGCTGGTTGTGCTTCTGAATAAGACTTGGCAAAATACTGAATGTGTTTCATATTATCCAGTGCTATCTATTACAGACTATAATAAATTTATGTCTAAGACTTTCAAGAAAAGACATTTTGTGATATGACAAATTAACATACATAATTTTATATTCCACAGAGTTTGCCAAAATTAGCAGCTGTGATTTTTAGATAATACTTACAGTCCTTTACGTTAGAAAATTTGAAATGACATACTACTAGTGTTACTTAAAATGCTGTCAGTATTTAGCATGCAAGATTAAAAATACTTCTAAATGTGCCTTTCAATATGACTGAGAATTAATTATTATTTTTTTTTGTGGAATTAATTTAAAAAAAGAAGTGTAGTCAAATTACATTCACTTAAAATGACCTCTGGTACAAAACTGTTTCTATGGGCAAAAAGCCTGACTTAAATCAGGGTTTTTTTGTTTGTTTGTTTGTTTTCTTGCCTTCACTTGTTTAGGTGGAATTAAGTGGAATTAATATGTTTAATTCATAATTACAGCCACTCGTAATTGTATCATTTTACCATCTTTAAGATCTTGATTCTTTGGATGACTGAATGGTTTTGTGTTTATTTGGTTATCAGGAGGCCAGCACTGACCTGCATTGTTACCTGTAATTGTCAACAGGCACCTTTCCCATCAGCTGTCTCTGCAGCCTTTGAATTAATTAGTTGGTTTTTTGTTTTTGTTTTTGTTGGTTTTTTTTTTTTACAGCCTATTACAAGTAGAAGGAGGGAATAAGTACATGGAAAAAAACCTGAGCAGACCTATCTTTTCCACAGTTCAGGATGTAAAGCTGTGTTGTTTACTGCTAGGATTAAAAAGAAATATTTTCCTAAAGACCTGGTATTGCAGAGTTGACATTATGGGTCATTCCTCTGAAATACTTCTGACTGTGGTCATCACCAGGTAATTTGTTTTGCCCTTACTGACCCACCATTCTCAGGTGAATTTCTTTTCTGAGGTTTCAGTCACTTGGGAGATCTGAGTTACTTTGTTTCTAAATCATTTTATATACTGATAGAAGTAGTAGTATTTTTTTTCCTGAAGAGGGTGAAAATTTATTCTGCATTTTAAGTTACTGCAAGGTCAGCCCCAGTGTCTTTGCTTGTTTCAGTGTGCAATGGAGTAAGTAATCTGTCTATGTCCTGGGATGGGCAAGAGAATGAATCTTTTAAATGTAGTGTGGTTTTGTGTTTTTGCTAGAAATGTTTTGGTGGTTTTTTCTCACTTGTCTAAGGGAGAGGGAACGTAAGTGAAAAATGAATTTTCTTTCAGTGGGGGTGTCTCGTGTCTTTAATGCATTTCTGCATGCATTAAAAAGGCAAAAAGAAAGGTCAGAGGCGTGTGTTAATGTTTTTAGTTGAAAAACTAGCTGTGGAGATGTGTTTCAGCTGTAGCTGGTAGGTTTATTTTCAGAGCTGATGCAAAAGTAAGAACAGAATTTGCCTGTCCTGGATTTCCAGACACCATTGAACACCAGATACAAAGAAGCAGCTGTCCCCCTGTGTTCCCCTCTTTTCCCCATCCAAACATGTATTTCTTTTGGATTCTGTTCCCCTCATGCCTTTGCATTTGTGAAGTGCAGTGTATTTATTGTTTGCTCTACTGCCTTTACCTGCAGGCAAGGCATGATCTAGATTGAAGTGTAATCCTCCTGGATTAATAAACAAGCCCTGCCTCATGCTTGTGTCACTAAACAGATTAGTAGCTCTTTGAAGAATGTTTTGAGGCTTGCGAAAATAATTTCTAGCAAAAATTTTCCTTTTAAAAAATACGAATACATGCAAATAGTGAAATAAGCAAGCAAGCATAAGGGTGCTCTTTCTCTAATCACTTGTTAATATTTCCCTTTCTGCAATGGATTTACTTCATAGCTGAGTTTGAAAAATCTTTCACAGCTGGCAGTGGTACTGGTCGATTTCCCATTTCATTGTACCTCTAGCTGTATTTAAGTGTTTCTTTCAATTTGTAGCTTTTCAGTTTTGTCTCTGATTTTGCATTGAAACATAGCTCTGGGCAGAGCTCCTTGTAAATAAGAAACCTACTGTATAGATAAAATAATGAAAATAGAGCCTGTGGTCTTGTTTTGAAATGAGGAGTCATTTGTGTTCTGAGGAATCTTAGATCTCAGGCAAGACAGCCATGGGTTGGACAGAGGCTGATGGTGCTCTGGGCTACTGGGGAGAGTTGGTGTGTTCATCACAGGTATGCTGTTAGTTTTTGGATTTAGCTTTTACCCTTTGCATAGGTCCTGGTACACAGTAGAAATGGAGAAGCTCTTGGTTTGTACATTTTTTATGTGGGGATTTTATTGGCAAGTTTTGTCTTTGTAAAATCATCCTCTCTGTATCCACCAGTGATTTGATTCGACCCTGACATCCCCATAAGCACTGATGCCCAGAGCACCTATAGGCTGTGCCAGAAGCTGCAGGCTGCTGGGTACCTCATTCATGGCCAAGCCTGGGAAAGCAGCTTCCTGGCTGCCAGGGCAGAGTAGACATTTTTGCCCTGTGCATCCACTGAGCAGTGGTAGTTGCTCTTATTTTAATTCCTGAGGACAGAAGGAGCATTAAGCCTGCCTCTCTAGAGTTCCCCAGCAGAGTCCCCTTCCATACACTGGAATGAGCCACAAGGCGTTTTGTCTTTGCCATAGCAAAACTCACTTTCCCCTCCTTTTGAGAAATGCTATGCATGTCCACTGACCCTTATATTTGTATATAGCCAGTCTGAAACCATTCCTGAGAATAGACTCCTTCAAGTGCTGAATTAAATGTCTGCTGGGTTTAGCCTGAAATGTATTTTATACAGACTAAATATTAGTGTGGTGGTGGGAACCACAAGAAACCTTACAATTTGGTAGTCTGGGATGTGGACTCTTGGAAGCCAAGGCTTATCTCGGTTGGTGCTGTGGGGGTCCTGTGCCTGCTTTCTCCCACGCCTGGGCCCTGTCTGACCCCATGGGAAGCTAGCTTAGTAAGTTGAGCTGGGGCAACACCAGTGCTGTGCAAAAACGACTTACTTTCTACCAGTCCAGCTCCCCAAAATGCTCCAGAGCACTTGTGAAGGGTAGTTGCAGGAATGTGTATCTGAGAGCTGGAAGGCCTTTGCCATTCTGAAGGACAGGGATTTAAGGAAGTTAGTGCTTCATTTTGAAAATAAAGATCACAGGATCTAACCTTCCTGAATAGACTGCTGCTCCCTTGAAGACATCAAATTGCACCAATTTTGGGTATTCCCTAGTACTTTTTTATCACCTGTTTTTTATAAAAATAGTCCTGTTGAAAAAAGCTGCTCTCTTACCTTTTGACATAGGAGTACAGAGAAAATGTTGCACTTGGCTCCCTTCCTATTAACAGAAGTACACTTGGCACACTCTTTTGCTGGTAGTCAAAGGGAGATATGTATGGTAATAAAGGGCCCTTCTAGGCTTTCTGCTGTAGGGTCTGAACATTGCTGTACTGCAGCTGATTTGCTTGCAATAACGCCAGTGCTCGTGTCTTTAATGAAGGACTGTGCTGAGGTAGAAATTGTCTTCCTTGGAATTAGAGGAGGAGGAGGTATGTATGTTGTAAGGAAAAGCTAAGCCAGGAAACACCTGGCAACCAGATGGCTCCTAGCATGCTGCATCATACCCACACCTTCATTAAGGATTACTGTGCCTGTCTCTGGGTAATAGATTTAGAGCTTTGGGGTCACAAAGAATTAGAAAATTGTAGCCAGTTGCAATTAAAGGTAAGTTATTTTTAGAGGACAAAGAAATGAGCTAAGCTGAAAGCTGAATTAGAGCTACTTGAAATGTTAGGGCTCAAATATTTTTTGATGGTGGTATTTTCTAAACAACCAGCAAAAGAGCCTGTGCAGTTTGGTCAGTTACAAAGCAGCCTGACGTGGTAGCAGGTGGACTGGAGACAGCAGAGTCATGAGCAATGGCTGTAGCATGGAACTGGTGTATTATTCTGTTTCCTGAGGGCAGCTTGTGATGTGTATTTCTCTCTGAATATTTATGTGTGCAATGGATAGGGGTTGTTCAGACCATTAATAGGATGTGACTGTGTGTTTTGCACTGTAATTTCTGTAAGCCTGACTCAGTATATTACACTAATGTTTTACCTGTATTTAATTTTGTTTTATATTTACCTTTCAGTGTGCTTGCAGTCCAGAAAGGGCGAAGATATTTAAATTTTCAAGTGAGCTGTGAGAATATCAATAGGGAAATAGAGATTTCAGAAGGACTGTGCTAATACTAACACACAAACCAGTAAACAGCAGCATGTGGTGGATCTGGAATTCAGGGTGTCCCTGTGTGAGTGCACAGAAGTGAGCATGAGGAAACTGCTCTCCCTCTGAAATCCCCTGTACTCACCTGCCTACTCCATTAGGTAAAAGAGGCACAGCAGTACTGAGATATGTGGGTAGGTTTTGGCTGTCTCACTGCTGCATTGGAAGATGGGAGTTGTGTTTTCTCGAGGGAGTAATTTCTGTGAATCAGCAGGTATTGTCTCCCAGTTCTTGCTGAATCTGGGACCTTGCACTGCTAACCTGCTCACTGCCCTGCTTTGAAAGGTCTTTAGGTACGTTTCAGGAATAACAGTTCAAGAAGAACCTTTGCTTGTCCAGGGACTCTGTAAACTGATTGCCTTCCTTACAAGGAGCACCCACAGGAAGCTTGGCTAGGTTGTTCATTACTTCCATTCTTGTGCCATTGATGGAATAATAAGAGCATTGCTGGCTTTTATTGTGTATGTTCTTCGAGCAGCTTCTTGCAGGCAGTGTATCTCTAGATGCTTTGATATTAAAATGTTGGTAAGTGCAACTTAACACTTTTCAATGAAATATCTTTAATGATTTGTTAGTGTTGCTGTCGAAGGCTGTTGTGAATTTCATACAGTGTATTCTGAGGAATCCACCTCAAGAAACTAGTTTTAAATATCACTTCAGTTTTTAAGGCTGCTTCCTGTGGGGTTAGTTCTGCAGCTGAGATTCTTGTTAAAGGTGAGGTAACTTGCATTATGCAATGGAAGTGTATTTTAATAAAGACAAGTCAATGACACCCTACCCCATGATATTGGGCAGCCACATGAATATGGAACAACTGTTTTGAAAGGGTGGAGATCAAGTGGTTCAGTAAGTCTTGTAATTTTCTAATCTTTCTAACTTTGAAGGGCTATATGGTATTTCTTACTTTACCCTTAGGAAAGGAAAAATATATCTTTCCAGTTCTTGAAAGCTACTGCCCCAGGTTAATCAGTCTTTAACAGTTTGTTATCCAGACAAGCTAGAATTCCTTTTGTTGTGTGTTGATGGTTTCTTGAACCAGTGCAAAAACCCTACAGTAGCAACTTGTAAAGAAAAGCAGGGGGGACTTGCCTGAAGGATTTACTGTGCTGCTCTTCTCTTTCCCCTGAGAGGAGCCCAGCTGTCTTGGAGCTGAAATTAAAATGTAATTCTAAAATAGGTCTAATTGGGGTAATTCCTTTAGATGTCTGGTGCAACCAGATTTGGTTTTTGGGGGTGTGCAGTTTTTTTTCAGTGAAGAAGCGTTTGAGCAGTAAGAGAGGGGTTGATTATCAATTTTATGCTGTGCTCATGCTCTCCAGCTTGTGACAAAACAGCACACAGGTTTTTTTTCCCCATCAGTCCTACTGCTGAAGTGTGTAAACCTGATGAAGACTTGTACTTCTGAATGTATGGAAGTACTGCTCCAGGAACACATTGGTACTAAAATAAGCAGAAGGTACTGAGATTAATACTGTAAATCTGTATGGCATTTTGCTGCATCAGGATGGAGAAGTCCCAGGGTGCCTTGTCTAAGGGGGGGGGGCCTGCTAAAGTGCTAAAGACACCTATGAATCAGGTTGTGAGGCTGCTTGCCTTTGGTAGGAATCTTTATTTTGGTTCTGAACTTTGGGTTAGTCCTTAAAAGACATATATTTTGCAGAAACACTGAAAGCAGTACACCAGGCACAATAACCTCTTTTTTTGTTGGAGAGTTTAGTTGTGACACTGTGTGGAACTTGGTGGAGACCTGAGCATGTATGAAGTTGTAGGGAGAATCCGAGCTAAGTTCTGTTGGAACGGGTCTGGAGAAACAGGCTGGGAATTGTTCCCATCTGGAAGTTGAGTGTCTTGTGGTGTTTGTTGTTCTGCATTAGGGTGTTGGCACCTGCTTTCACACTAAATCAGCTGTTGAGAATGTGTCAGTCTAAAGGTGCTTAGAGCTGTGAGTGTGTGTCTGACAGCTTTGACGTGTTTGCCTGATGTTTAGCTGCTTTTTATTTTTCCTTTATTTTTCTTGTTTCGTTTTTGCTTGTTTGTTTGCTTCGGTTTTTTGTTTCTTTGTATTTTTGTTTTGTTTTGTATTTTGTTGTTGTTTTTCCAGGACGACTTGTGGTGTAATTATATAGGTTTCAAGACTCCAAACTTACATGCTCTTAATAGTAGTAATTATTGTTCATAATATTACTTTGCCTAGGGATTGCAGTGAAGTATTTTGCCTTTTTGGGGTTTCATACAGACACTAATGATCTAAAGAGATCCTTAATGGTCTTGAGCTGTATTGCTAAGGTCAGCTTACAGTTTCAAACCAGTAAAAGACCCCTTTCAGCCTGGCTTCTTAAAAGTGTTATGAAGTGGTGTTGTGTTTGATTTAATCATGAACACTGATGTTTAATTTTGATGGCTCGGAGGCACAAATTGTGTTAGAACAGTGCTTTAAAATAGTGTTTTTTCACATTGACTAGCTTAATACATTAAAACCCTCAACTAGTGAGACAGAAAACAGAGCAGATGGTAATTTTTCTTTTTTCCATACTAGAAAAGCTGTAGTTCAGTTTTGGTTGGTGAAACCAAACTGTTTGTCAGGTGGAAAAGTATAAAAATCATTTGAGAGTATCTCAATGACTTGTGATGCTTTCCAAAGTATCATGGAAAACACCTGACTGGGCTAATGCTGTCATATACTCTAAGCAAATAGCTTTGATACTTTCTGCAGTCTCCTGGAGTCATATAATGGTCATATAATGGAATCCTTTTTCTCCTCTTGGGAAGAAACTGGAATAAAGATGACTCTCCATGAGAGCTTAGTTATGAATCTGGCAGAATCGTGTAGACAGTTATTGCATTTCTGTAAAAATTTAAAACCAACTCCTGTCCCTTACTAAAGAATTATCTCTGTTTCATAATGCCACCTGTAAGTTGTCAACAATTCTTCAGAAAGAGGTTTGGGGTTTTTTTTCCCCTCAAGTGCTGAGAATACCAAATTTTCATGCAGAACTGAGTAGTAAGAACTTCTGTAAGAAGTTCACCAAGGTTTTTCTGAATTGGTCAGTGTAGGTGCCTTTTATGAAGTTTTGGCAAAGTTTCCATTGTTCATGCTTAGTCTTAAAAATAAGTTTGTACACATGTATATATAACTCCACTGATCTGAATGGAATTTCTTATATAAATACTACTGGAGTCTAATACTTGGACCATATTAAATAGAAGTAGCATCAACAATAGAGCCATTACTGTCAATACAGGAGAGTTGTCACTTGGACAGTTTCCAAGTGAAATGTTTTACCTGCAATCAGTGCTACTTTAGTCTGGTACTGATGCATATGAATGACTTTAAGTCCTTCTGCATTATTCCATTCACGTGCTAGAGCAATAGCTCCCCCACATATATGACCATAAATAGAAAGTTTTCCCTGTGACAGTAATGACTGCTGCAATAATGGTAATGTAGGAGATAAAGTTTGAAGAACATATTTGGTTAGTCTGTCAAACACAGTGGGTAATAATGTATATGTAATCTGTGTCAATTCAGTGGAAAACTAAAATATGAAGAATATAGAATAAAGTGTGCATGCATGCTGAAATATGAACATTCATCTCTCAACCATCTTTATAATCAACTTTATAATTAACTTCCTAATTTTTATAATTAAATCTTACTTGTTTCCTGTTCTGCTCTACTTGCCACATTGACACCTGAATGATTTCTACAGCTTCTATTGGTGACCATGCTCTTTTCTCCTCTTACCTCAGTGGCTTGGTAGCATTCCTGCTTGTACAGATTGTAACCCAGAGGACCTTAAAGGGAAGATCTGGGTTTTTTCTGTTGCTCTGTGAGGGGGAAGGTTCTTTGATGTGTTTTCCCATTGCAGTGTACAAAGTTACACAGTTGTAAGCTGGTTGTGGGGAGACTGATGTGGTCTCTGGCCAGAGTCTCAGATTTTTGATTGGCAGTTTTATTGTCCTTAAGGAAGGCAGCTGTCATGGAAGACTTCACTAGATTTGGCCTGGAATTTTGTTGTGAATTCAATAGGAGAGCAGGAATGAAGGATAGAAGAGTGATGATATGTCATCTAGCTCCTGTATGATTCAATGAAAAGAACCATTAATTAGCATCTTCCACTGAATGAGTTTTAGAAGGCAGATTGTGCTGTGGGAGAATGCATAATCTTCACTAAAAAATATAATCTTTACTCCTCCTGAAATGTTAATTTTTGGTGTTTTCTGATCAGGGCCAGAATCTGGTTTGGGGTGTTTTTTCCACTTGTGATTGAGACCCATGTCCTCTAGCAAAAAGTAGGTACCTAAGGCATCAATAGATGCATCTGAGGTACCATCCTCTAAAGAGGAGTCTCTACTTGTTTGCCACGTTGCAGGATTAACACATAAAGCATTATTATGTGTTTACCAGCGTGGTTATTCCCCTTGCTATCCTTTGAACAGTGCATACCCTGCTGTGGCATTCTTAGGCCAATATTCATCCTTTGCTTAGAAAACTTTGTTAGGAGAGAACCTCTATAAACTGAGGGTCTGGTATAAATTTGTGAATTGTAGGTGTATTAACAAAAAGGCAGGTTTCAGTCTGCTCTTGCAGATTTGTCTGGCATTACTAAGCCGATGGATGTGCCTAAATCTGCATGTAGAATCATGTCGATGTCAAGTGCCAGAGATGAAAGGTCTGCTTGAACTGAGCATTTTGTCTGTGTTTCCACTCCCCTGGTGCTAGACTCCTGACGTGGATATTTGTGTTTGGCTGTTTGGTTGAACTGTTTAGTGAATGCTGATTGTAGATTTAGATTAATGGTTGGACTCGATGATCTTAGATGTATTTTCCAACCTAAACAGTTCTATGATTCTATAAATGGCAGCCACCTTCTCTGCTTAGCCTCCCTAACTAGTATGGGCTGACAGGAGATTGCCTTCTTCTGGGGGAAATGGCACTTAACAGTTCCTCTGTCCCACAGGGATCCTTAGGTTGTTTCATTATTTCCTTCAGTTTTGAGCTCAAGAATACTAATTTTAGTGCAGATTCTCAAGTTCTAACACTCTTTCCAGCTGCAATTCTGATAGTACCATGCTCTGCCCAGGTAAACACACAGACCTCCTGATACATAAATGTTCATCAGTTCATATCTTAAATGTTAATCCCATGAGCCAACTCCAATCAGCAGCTGAACTGGGGCCAGACTTATTAGGGGAACCAACAAGTCTCTCTTTGAATGCAGGGCACATAGAGGAGAAAAGGGCAGCTCTTAAATCAGTGTGTAGTTTAATTGTTTTTATTTTCTCAGAGGCCCTGAAGCAAAGTAATGCAGGTTTTTCAGTGCTGACATCACAAAATACTGGGACATGCTGCCAAGTCCATGTGGGTGGAGAAGAAAGGAGGTGTTCTTGATTCTTAAAAACACTTGTGCTTCTGTTCTCAAGGAAGAAAAAAGGAAGAAACTTTCCCAGTCATTCTCTGAGAATTTAAATGCCAGATGAGCATGTTGGCTAATGTCAGAAATGGCATTTCCTGTGCTGTCTTCACTGCTCAATTGTCTTGTCCTAGTTATGTAAGTTGTGTTTTATCAACTGGAACATATGCATAGAAAACCAGTTGGAGAACTCTACGACTCATTTATCACCTCCTCACAATTTCCATCAGAAATACTCATATTTACAGTTGCTCTGAAAAGTGTTCAGGTATTTTGCATCAACGTATTGAAGTTGCATCCTTTAATGTGTAAACTAAGTTTGAGAGGTTTTTTATATGTATCTCATGATATTGAGGTTGCAAAATGTGAAAATGAGCATGAACATCCATCATTTTCCTTAGGAAAGAATGTCTATAAAGTTTTTACCTATTATGCAGCTTTTTAATAGAGGCTAAACTCATCCTTGATGAAACTTCATTTTACTTAGTGTTTGGAGAGAAATTAATTTTCAGACTTACATTTACACCTTCTGTGGTGTTCAGCATGGGAGCGATGCTTGTCACCAATTCACACAATCATTTGCTTTACAACAGTATATTGACCAGCCCAATATAGTGTTTTATTTATGTAACCAACTCTAAAGAATATGCTTTTCATTTGGATCTACTAAGTATAAAAAAAATTAATTATGACACTTGTGTAAATAGTGTTCAGGTCATTGAGAGTTCCTTAAAAGAGCATGGACAGTCACTTTTTGTCAGTGGACGGTGTGGCTTGGAAATGAAGGCACTTTTTACAGGCTGTACAGTTTGAGTCACAGCAGATAAGGCTCAGAACTGCCTGGACTCTAAATGCAGTTTGGTTTGCACTCCTTTTATCCATCATTAAGACTCTGTGCTCTTGCTACACTGATAGAAGATGACCCTTTAATAAAAACTATACATCATATTTAATCTTGTTATCAAGTACACTCTACATAAAAAGAGTGTTTTGCTCTTTCAGAGCTCTGAAATGCTGCATGACTGGGACAACATTACCTGAAACAATAATGACCAACTCAGTACCTGGCAAGCAAAGAACAGGCATGTGGGAACAAAACAAATTAAGAACATCTAGCCCCAAATGGAGCAGAGGATGCAGTGTTTAACATAGCTCAGAGCAGCTGGGACATGTGAATCTGGAAGGCTCACCATAGGTTGCTTGTCTCTGAGGGAGCAGGGAATTAAATTGCATAGTGACTTTAGCGAAGGAGAATGTGAATGGAGGAACACATTTGGTTTTGCCTCTTGAACATGCTTGAAGGTGGAAGCTGTTAGCTGTGGAGCTGTGGATCCCAGCAGGGAAAACAGCTTGCTCTACTAATCATTGGGGCAGGTAGTGGATTGCTAAATCTTGTTTGCTTTAATTGGCCTAGTAATGCCTTTGAATCAGTGGGACTAGGGTGAGTAATGTACTCCAGATTTGTCCTGGTATCTTCATCTTAGGTCATAGGTCTTACAATGTAAACTATTAAATTACTGTAGATGAAATGCCAGAGAGATTGGTCTTGGAGTCCCTTGGGTATTGCAGAATTGTAAATTAACTCCTCAGAATTTATGTAATCAGAGTGTGTATTTATTTTTTCAGAAGATGTTCTCCTGTGAGAAAAATTCATGAAGCGTCTAATTGGAATTGAGGTACAGCTGGGACTCCCAGCTTCCTTCTGACAGTAGCAAGCTTCTTTTGTGTGCTTCTCTGACTGCTCTCTATGATGGACTGATATTGAAGAACTTTGCATTGAATCCACTTGGTATGGAGGAAAAACAAAAGTTCAGTTCTTTCCCAGAAGTCCTGGCAAATGATGTCTTGACTTGACACAAAAAAAACTGTGCTGACACAGTGTCTTGTAGATAATGTAGTTTGTTCCTGGGTTCCAACATGCTCCTCTTTGATCTTCCAACTATAATTAATCCTGCAAGAGATATTTTTCTAAATGTCACATTTTTTCCCAAAACAACAATATCTGCCATTTTGTAATGTAGAGTGTAAGACTAAAAGAGATAAAGGTCTTTGGGTCTTGAGTGCAGGGACAGTATTTCTTCTCAAAAAGTGTGTCACTATTACAACTCATGATACAGAATGAGGAAAAGAGCTTTAATGGTGATAGCTAAGTTTCTGTTTTAATTGAGAGAATGTGTGTACTTGTCACTCAGTTTACTTTTCCTAATGCTCATTAAATTATTCTCAGTGCATTTGCATTGTGTTCAGACTATTTGATCAGCTTGCAGCTTCTTTTTTTATTCTTCCCCATTTTTCAAACCTGCTATCATCATGAAGGTGAGCGTTCTATAGCAGTATGTTTTGCTGCTTAAAAAAAAAGAGAGATCTATTAGACACAAAATAAAATTCTATTTAAAAATAGAAAGCCCTGGCTTGTCTCCTGGATCAGGTGGTTATAGTGGCATATATATATATGTATATGTATATGTGTATATATACATGTATACTGTGACAGGCCACGTGTCACAGGAGGTTTTTATTTTGATTTTTATTTTGTTCTTGAGGACAGGTAACTTTCTGACAAAGAAGGATATGCAACTTCAGGAAATCAGGAATTGTATTTACTTTCACATTTAATGCCAACTAAATAATGAACTGAATGTACTTGGATATTGGAGTATTATTTTTTGTATTGACGTGTTTCCATTATAAGGACTTTCAGTATCTTTAGGGATTACATGATAATAATAACATGGCAATTAAAAATAAAATGTAAAAAAAAAATTGGCATTGGAATCTGGCTTCAGATGTGTTCTCCTGAGAGTAGATTTATTTAACCACATCATTAAAAAATAGTTAGATTATATCAGATTAAAAAAGTTAATAGCAGTCTGTAATGTGAGGTTGAATCTACATGGTGAGAACTGCCATCTCAAAAGGAGAAATGAGATTTTGCTGTTGCCACTTGAAATCTTACTGATTTGGGTAGAGCTGTTGGTGTATTCCAGATGTTTGTTTGTTTTTAAAGTGTGCTTAACTTTCCTGTAGTTGCAAACAATCCTAGAGTCTACAGATCCTGGCTCTTACTGGAAGTGCTGGGAGATGAGATGCCTGGGCAGTGTTGGTAAATCTTAGCACACACCTGTCTGCCTCTCTGAAGACACGGTTACATTTAAGGTTGTGTCCCTGGATGCCACTGGCTTTTCATGGGAGCTGGCTTCTTAGTCATTGCAGCATGCTGTGCCAGTGCCATGTGGATGGATGCATGTGTGGATACAGATCCTGCTCCACAGTGTATACTGCAGAGAGCCATTCTGCTTCCACTGGTCTCCTTTGAAAAGGAGTGGTTGACTCTGGGAAGTCATTTCTCCACTGCAGCTCTGCACATGGGGTGGGGCTCTGTTCCCCTTCTTCCTGCACCTTGAGGGGAACCCGAGCCCTGCACAAAACCCGAGTCATCTCCAGGAAGTCGCTCCAGCCTGCTTTGCAAAATTCAGTTGTTGGCTTGGTGACTTGGTAATAGTGTCAGGCATATTCAACACACAGTATCCTGAAGGGAAAACAAATACATCCCTTTAATATAAAGAGTTAATGGATGTGTTTCTGTTTTGAAAATAAATTTTTGCACTGTTCTGGAAGCTGGATGGAATAGCTTAGGAAGCACAGAGAAACAGGAATAGCAAGCGTAAAGCATGAGTGCAACATCTGAGATACTGTCTTCTGGTGCAGAGGCAGACCTGGAGACTCCACCCTGGCACTTAGAGGTGGAGTTGCTGAAACAATCATCAAATAACAGGTCTTAGTGTTCGTTTTGCTGTTTTTGTAGTAAGCCATTTGTGAATCATTGTTTTTGTTATTCATCAAGCCTCAAAGATGGGGAAATAACATTTAATAAATTCCCGCACTAACATTTTTCTATCAATAACTGAATAAATTACCAGAGGATGTGCTGTCCGATTCCATTTGAGGTGTGCGACCATTTAGTCCTTCACCTCTTTGTTGATGCTGCCACTGAAGGGGCCGGTTGTGTAGATACTGGATCTTAGGACCTGGATGTCTATCTGTCAGCAGCTGGATTGCACCATCAAGGAATTTCACATATGCAATTTGCATGGGGTTTGGGTGGAGCAGCAAAGTGAGGCCCTGGGAAGAGCAGTGCAGATGGGCACTTCTGTGGTACCATTCAAAATAGCATTTTCTTGTTTGTTCTCTTCTTATAGCACCTATGATTTTGCCTTTCACTCAGGCTCAGCTTTCTAAGTCACTAAGATAAGTTTTACTGCTTTTTTCTCCCTTACTTGGTTAAGAGTCCCTTCCTGGTTGTTTTCTTATGTGTGAGTAGTCAGTTCCATCAGTAAGTGCTGATAGACCTGAACTCCACATGTCCCTCTGCAGCTCTGGAACATTCCACAATAGCAGCATAATGTGTCACTGGGACCTTTAGCGTTGTTTCCCAGTAAAATTTATCTCTAAGCTGGAGACTGTACATGTAAAATATATGCTTTTGTTGACATTAAATATACTGCATCAGGGTGTGTCATTATAAGACAGAGCAAATTTTCCACAATGCTTTATGATGGGAGAAGAGGTCTTGCTGCAAAGTGAGTTATGAGCAAAGATATGACAAAAAGTAAATCGGAATTTCTGGTGGGCATGTTTTACCTGTGTTTGGAAACTGCGCTCTGCAGTTTCTGTACGAAGCAGAAATTGTTGGTTTCATGTCTCAGTTCACACAAGTGCATTGTTTTTAGCTGAAAGGTACTACAACCCACCTTTCAGGGTGGGTGATCTTTAGAATCACAGCTGAGTGTGAGCTCACATATGTCCAGTTTGCAGTTTACTGGTATAAGACCGATGTCACTATGTGCTGCGATGGGCCCAGAGGAGGGCCACTAGTGTGATGAAAGGGATAATGAGGTATGAGAGGAGACAGACAGACAATTTTTTTTCTTTCATTTGTAAGTGTGGAAGCTTTGGAAGAGTCTCAGTGCTGCATTCAGCTATCTTAATGGTAGGGACAGTATAGAAAAGATGTTGCCAAACTCTTGGAAGTGCATGATGAAAGGGTCAGGGAAAAGGACATAATTGAAACAGGAAATTCCAGGTACATACAGGAAAAACTCTTACACTGTGAGGGTGGTCAAACACTGGAATAGAGACTGTAAGGGGTTGTAGACTCTCTGGTCTTGAAGGTGTTTTGAAGCTCAACTGGATGAGGTCTGGGTGACCCTGCGGTAGGTGCTTGGACTGTAGACCTCCAGAGGCCCTTCCAACCTGCATGATCCTGTGATTCTAGTTGTGTGTGAATACCATGGCCTCTTGAATGGAAACTGATGATTAAGAACAGATGTGCTGAGGGTAGTCATCTCTGGTGTGACTTGTGCAACCATCAGTTTGAGTTCTAGCATTGACTTTGAGTGCAACAGAGAAAGAATGTGTGCAGGTCCTCCCTCAATCCCAGCCAGTCTCTGCTGACATTCTGGTTTTGGGAGTTTGCTCTAAGTTGTTATATGGGTGGAGTTGAGAAGAACTGGGAGGGAACATCAGCGGATGTACAAAACCAGCAGAGTAGCTTTACTGAAACAGAGTAGATTCTTTTCCTCTCCTCTCTTTGTATGCCATATCCTGTTGATAATAGGGACTTCTTTATAGGCATTGCAAAATGTGTTTTTTGAAAAATCTACCATAGCATATTTTCTGAACAAATCATGTTGTTTCTCTGGCTTGGGGAAATATCACAGTGATGGCTCTCTGGAAACATTTATTTCCTATTTGTCTTGGTGAAGGAGCAAGGGACATGAAGTAGGAGATCTGAACTTTGTTTTAAGGGGCTTCTTATGGGGAAAGTGGCCTGCCTGTAGGCAGCGTGTTGTTTAACTACTAAGGGTCTGTTTGCTTAAACTACTGGAATTCAGCCAGGACCACATAACTTTTATTGGTATTAGTACATTGTTTGGAAGTAAATATTTTTTTTTCTGCTGTCCCAGTGTTATTTCTGCACAAAAAAAGATTGATACATTATTTGCAGTTGCATTTGAATAGATGGATCATACACACTGACAAACATTTAAGAAGCAAAACAAGAATAAGAAAACAAGCAAAACAACTGTGTCTGGCTAGAGCTGTTAATTAGTTTTCCTCTGTGGTCTCTTACCCTGCTAACGTTGCTTGGGTCTGGATTAAAAAGATATACATTGATGTTTCCTAAATATGTAGTATTTGGGTATTGCTCCAAGCAGCAGCTGTGGTGTGTGAAGGTGTGCTTGTCTGGGAGGAGGATCTCTGAGGTTTGAGAGGTGTTTAGGGTATTCACTTCTCCTTGCCTTTCCCTTCCTGCCTAGGCAGGTGCTGCTGTAAACTGTGTCCTCTTGGGAGAGTAGGGGTGTGTTTGATGTCTTCAGCTGAGAAACGCAAGTCCTTACAGTATTTATGATGCAGCACATGACTCAAGTGAGGTCCTGATTTAATCTGTGGCTTCATGACATGTTTGGTTTAAAAAAATATTGTTGTTTGATAGCATTTTATTTTCACACTTGATAAGTTATTACATACCTTTGACCTTTGCTAAACAGGGTAATTTATAATTATGATTTAAATAAAAGTGTACTACAGGCAGTAAAAGTGATCTTCTGTGAATAGTAAATAAAACATATTTTTTAAGT
>VYZU01057548.1:15449-29186 GCA_013401355.1 Ceyx cyanopectus | reverse complement strand
ACATATCTTCTTACAAAGGTTACATTTTTTCTCTCTTTCTCCAAAATGTCGAAATTGTGATTTTCTATTTCTGCATTAGAAGAAGAGCTCAGTGTTTTGGGTTAATTTTGCTTTAGCTTGCTGTTTTTTTCTATCTATAAATTTTGATGAATCGTGGTTTGTAGTATAGTTGTGGGGTTTTTTTGTTGTTGGTTTTTTTTTAATGAATTTTTTTTTTTTTGTGCTTGACAGGGAAATTTAGAGAAGAATTTAAAGCAGCATTTTCTTGTTGTATCTTTGGCATTCGTGGTCACCATGATGAGCGGCTCAGCAGAGGTCGTGCCAGTACAGAGAGTCGGAAATCCTTGACCACCCAGATCAGCAATTTTGATAACATTTCAAAACTTTCAGAACATGTTGTATTGACCAATATAAACACAATTCCAGCAAATGGTACTGCACCTATTACCACCAAGTATACTTGTCCCTGTCTCTTCTTGATGCTGTGAAAGTAAAATTTAAATTGTGCATGCAAAAATACTTGTATCTGAGTACAATGCAGAAGGGTATTTACAATTAAGAACTGACTGCCAGAAAAGTAACTTAGAAGATATACTTACAGAATATGCTACAACATCAGTTACATAGCAATGAAACAAAATTTAATCTCAGTTATTTCAAAAGTTGAGTTGCGAATGGGAAGGGGGCAAGGCGATAATACTTAATATAAACATAAAAGTTTGGCTCTCTACTTTCTTTTTTTTTTATTTCTTTAAATAAAGAACAGGTAATAAAAATTTGCAAGTGCAATTGGGAACATTTTCTAGTAGATCATTCATCACCTGCACTGTGTTTGGAGAGTGACAATAACAGGGTGAGCCAGTTAGCTACCTGTTACAAACAGCAAATTCATCTTTAACTTACTTTATCTTACAGGTATCCCAGGTACATTCAGCCCACTGAAATCAGTGGAACTCCATCTCCACATACCAGGGATCAACATGACTTCAAATTTAGACGACTTTGTGAGGGCTTCTGCAGAAAACACTGGCAACACAGAGAATGTGGAGTGGGACAGATTCACCCCTAGCATAAATAAACTTACTTCCATAGAGTTACAGCAGGGATGACTGTCTCAGTACATGTGAGAACACTGGAGAATGGCACACACTTTTAGTGTGTTACAGACTACAGAGAATGGACAAAGGGATTCTTTCAAAATGACTGCCTCTCCTTTTTCTTCTCAGTCTTACAGAAACCTACTTACCTCAGTCTGAGCTAAAGAACATGTCTTTACAAGTCTTTTTAAAGATTGGATTGTATCATACTTTGTAAATACTGTAGATATTTATTTTTCTATATTTTAGATGATGTGGAATGTTCTAAAATATATCATATAAAAATTCTAAGTATTTGAAATAAGTCTCAAACATAATTTATTTGTATTCTGTTTCTATAAATGAGTGACTTATTTATAAGGAATGCTTACTTATGCACTAGTGATATTATGGAATTACTTTGCACTTCTTTTCTGCTAATTCACTTGTAGTAAATTCTATGTTCATTACAGAACTTTTACTTCAGATTGATTTGAGGAGATTCCAGGCTACTTTTCTAAGCACAGACATGCTTCTATGACATGAATCCCAAGTGCTGGAAATCACATATGTTTTAATAAATAAAATTTATATAGCCAATTAATTTTTCTTCAGACTCCAGTGCCTAAAAAGTAACTACTAAAATAAAACTTACATGATGCGCAAAGGTGCTATAAGATCAAAATTCCTACTCGGGCCAGTAGGAATAACAAGTGTCAGCACCCCTGAAGGATAGGACATTAGAACTTTGGTAGCTCATTTTAACCTGTAATGTCTGCAAGTGTTGCTCCAAAAGATCTCAGAGGACCTTAAAAAATATAAAACATTGGTTACCTTGCTTGCTTTCTCAATTTATGTCTCAGCTGCCATTGAATACTAATAATACAACAACAAAAAAAAGTAACAGATTTATATGCTAAGAAAATGTTGACTTTTCAACAATTAAAATAAAAGTTTTTCTCTGGAAATTTTAGAGGTCATATCTCATGGGACCAGTACTCAAGTACTCATCTACCCATTTGCCATCTGTGGGATAAGCTTCCTGGCCTGGAGCTTCCTGACATCCTGACATAATTATTCTTAAAATATGAAGATGGTACATCAATGTAGGCTTAGTCTACTAGGGAAATGTGGTTTATTGGTTAGAAAGCAGCTAATCTATAAGAATCTGATCTACAATCTCCCTCTTCAAAAGGAAGAGAAAGATAAGAGGACTTGTTTTTCAGTAAAAAAACATTTTGCATAGATAGAAGAAATACTTACACATGCAAAAGTTTCCAAAAGGTCAGTTATTAATAGATAAGATGTTATTCGATTAATTTATGTAAATATTTTTTCTAGTTTTTACTTTGACCTAATGTCATGTGAAGCATTGTCTATCATGACAACTGTAGTCCATTATGAGGTGTTTAATTGCTTTCTGCTTTAGCCTTCCACAACAGCTGGTTTACCTGACATTGTTGCAATTACTCCTAGTTTACACTGGTGTAAAGTGAGAAAAACCCCCAATTTGCATTTGTTTGTATATTAAAGTCTTCTTTTTTCTATTAAAAGATGAAAAGGAGAATATTGTTTTTCTATTAAAATAATTAAAATACTTTAATGGAAAGAATGTTCAAACATCATATAAAATAGTAGGAATTACTACATTCCCATCTGTAAGCTTATATTTTGAGTATAATTATTATGTCATTGTAATTTAATAAATTATTTTACTTTGTCTCTTCTAACAAAAAGAAAACTCAAATAATTGTGGAAAGCACAGCACAATTTGATTTCACAGGTATTGCAATTCTTTTGCCATTAGAATGCTATTTTTGCTCTTCAGTCACCGTGAATGTAATATTCATAAACTGTGTGGAACAAGATGCATTATTTTTTTAAATTTAACTAGAAATGCTTGACAAACTTGGACAAGCTGCTGAATTACAGAAATGTGAGAACGGAATTTGAAAAGTCTTCTAATTTTTTATTTTGTTTTTATAAAAGTAAATAAAACTCAAAAAGTTTCAAACTAGTATCAGAATCTAGCTGCAAAATAATTCTCAGTAATCATTTAATTGTGCCATAAAATGTTGCCTCAATCCACAGCTGAAAGATGTCAAGTTTGTTAAAATTTGCAGAGCTATAATTTCATTTCAAAAACTGTATATTTTTCCTTGAAAGGACAGACAGAGAGTAAAAATGAAGTGTTTATCTAAGAAAACGTTGTCATTATAAAAAAGGAGCATGCATACTTTTCAAACGTAAAAGATGATGAGTGTCCATGGAAGACCAGCATGATGCCCAGATCCCTCTGAGATGGACAGGGGAGTGTGAGAGGGACAGTGGTGATGCTCATAGAAAAAACAAGCAGCATGTTTTAAAAGGGTTGAATACTGTCAACTCATATTATCTTTTTTTTTTTTTTTTTACTCCTACCTTAATGCCAACGGGATAAATTTTGTTAGTCTGAGGTGAGAAAACCACTAAAGGTCGTTGGTGGTTTCTGATTCCTGCAGGGCTTCTGTGACGTGCTAGAAATGGAGGTTCTGGGCTTTTATCTTCTGTAAATAAAAAAAATTTTATTTTGTTCTCTTTTCTTGTTTTCACGTAGATCCTCAAAACCTGAAAAATCCAACACTCCTAGGAATTTCTTTTAGCCATAACTTTAACTGAACAGTACTTCTCTATGGAGAATATGAGTAAAAGATGAGAAGCTCATTGATAAATGTTTCTGGATTCTTCTCTGGCCAGTTTTTTGAGTAAATAGGACATCTTTAAGGCACAAGTGGTATGACCAGACCTTATCTAAGATTTGAAATTCTAAAGATAAGTGGAAAGTTGCCAGAGAATATGGTTATCCAGCTAAAGATTTGTTTAGTTTAGTGAAAGACTTTTTAATTCAAAATTTATAGCTTTTTGAAATAAATGCTTTTGATGCAAACATTCATATATATTTATTTTTTTAGTTTTGCAAAATTGAGAAATGCCTAGACATTTTCTCCTTTTGCTCAGATATGTTTTCAAGCAGCATTTAATCAGAAAACAATGTCTGCATTTAAAAATCTGTTGTCTTTCTGTGTAAAACAGTGAAGGGTTTTTTGCCAGTTCTAGGATCCTTTACTCTAGAAAGATCCAAATAGTTGGATATCCATCTGGATTTATTTTTTAATGAAAATAATCACTGTGACTTTTCAATAAAGATAAACCAAATTGATGAATGTCTTTAATCTGGGGGGGTGCTTTATAGGAATTTTCCTTTAAATTTATAGAATTTTCCTGAGCTAAAAAAATATTAGCAAAATCTGGACTTTGCTCAAGTTCTACTTTGCCAATAGGGACAGGATTTCAAGCACTATGTATCTCTTCTAGCTCTGCTGGAATTTTGATTACCTCTTTTTTTTTTTTTTTTTAATCATTCAAGGACCAAATACAATTAAAAATGTTCTATATGGGTTAAGTAACTTGTGAAAACAAGAATAATGAAAACAAGATTCATGAGTAGCATGGAGAAATCAATAGAGATCTGTTGTTTACTCCTCCTTCCAGTGCAAAAGAGCATACACAGTGAAGCCAGCAAGTGTATGCTTATATGATCTATGGCTGATTTTTCACTAAGTACCCGAGTCAGCTGCTGACTGTAGTATGGAAAACCTTTTTTTCGTTTATTTTAGTGAAACTCTTGAAGTTAGACCCTTAGTCCAGTGTGAGTCCATAGACCAGCTCTTTGTTCATCTCGTCTGCTGTCTAACATGCTCTGTAGCTTCTCTCTCTAATAGACCATGATCCCATTCCACATTTGAGAAGAAAAGAAGTTAACTTCCAAAATGCCTTGAAAAGTGCTTACAGACAGAGCAACAGGCATTTTCTGGAGACATTATAGGCAGCAGCCAAAGTCTTGCCATTACTTTCTCTGGAAATTAAGTGGGAACTGATTGCAGAGGAAAAGCCATTCTGTGAAATTCTGTGATTCTGTGAATATTGCTGAAGAACCACGTCATCTAGACACAGTCCATCTTAGCAATGATGGCACAAACAGAAATGTGAACAACAGGTATAAAAATGGCAGCAACAGAAGTTTGCAGGTGTGGGGGTTGAGGAGGGAATATTCATCCACTGCTCCTGAATGATGGGCAGAGAATGATATCATATTTACATCGGAAGGGCTTCAGACCTCCCCTTCCCACCATTTTCCATGGCCGTGTCTGCACGCCACCTGCTTCACGGGTGCTCCCTGTGCGGCGACCGCTGCCAGGGCGGGGCGGTTGGGAGGTCAGGGCGGGAGGCTGGGCAGGGGACAGGCGGGGGGAGTCGGGCAAGGGTCGGGCGGTTGGGCAGACAGGGAGACAGGAGCCGGGCGGTTGGGCGGGCTGGCGGGCGAGGGGAGCCGGGCAGAGGTCGGGCGGTTGGGCGGGCAGGCGGGCGGGGCGCTGTCCCCGCGGCGGGTGCTGAAGGGGCGGTGCCTCTCCGGCACCTGCCGCCCGGAGCAACCCGCTCGGCGCGGAGCTGCAGCCGCCGGCGGCCGGCCATGGCCACACTCCTCTGCCTCGGTAAGTGTCGCGGGAGGCGGGGAGGGAGTCAGCCCCCAGCCTCGCCAGGACTCTCTCTTCTCCCTGCGCCTTTTCTCTTCACGGGTTCCCCTTACAGCTCCCTCCCCTTGCTGCTTCTCCTGGGCACCCCAAAGGCAGGAGAGAGCGGGTACCCACCTGTCAGGGGTTCACTTCCAGGCCCTGCGGCTCGTCGACCCCGGGTGGCGTGTCTGAAGCGGGAGGTAAGGCAGGACAGCAGTGCCAGCAGCGATAAGAAGTTGGAACAGGCGAGGAGCTCCACAATGGGATGTCTTGTCTAAATAAACAGCCACTTGTTTGCTAAGTGGGAAGCGTTTAGTGCTGGCAGTGCTACGCAGAGGGCTATTGACATTTCCCTTTGCACCTGAGTGGAAAAAAAGCGAAAATTATCAAAGCTAGTACAGAAGGAATTGGTGGAAGAGAATACATTAACAGAAGTGTATTTTAATTTCTTATATTCTCTCTTCCTCCTCTACATATTGTATACGTGCTGACATATTTAACATCCCACTACTCTAAACTCATATTTCACTGTTAAAAACATTCTGTGGATAGTTCTACCCCAGGTTTTGTTAGAATAAAGTTGTCCTTTGTCACTTTTCAACTATATTCAATCTATATTCAACTATAGTTTGCCTTTCTCTTTTGGACTTTGCTATATTGAGGCTCTTTCAGTGGGATAGAATCCACAGCTTGGTGCCCCACAATTCATTATTGCATGACAGATAATTATTCTGCAATCTTGGGAGAGTCACTGTAATTCCTTCATGCTTCAGTTCCCAATCTAAAAAATGAAGGTGTTGATATCTCCCTCCCCCACCCTTTAGACACAAAATACTTCAGAACAGGGAATTTTTCACCTTTCCAGTGAATCAATAGCCACCTGTACAAAAATATGGATACATATAAAAAAATCTAAATGTTTGTATCTTCATATTAAAACTATCCTTCAAAAAGTTTTATCTACAAACATCTTAGATGCCCTGAGCTCTTCTAAGAAGAAAGCAGTCACTGAGTACTACAATCACTAAATAGCTGAATTGAATGACTAAAGTAGTAACAGAGGTAAATGGTCATCCAGCAAAATACCTCTTCTTAAAAAGTTTCTGGGTTTGTAATTTTGTAATATCTAATCTCTCTCTCTATATATATATATACACTCATTTTCATCTGTAAGGTACTGAGTAACTTTTTTTTTCTCTGTCATCTGAATAAATTATTTTATTTCCACAATTATTAATTCCACAATTAGAAAGAGCTTTTGGAGACAGTCCCAGGAATAACATGTTGCCATAACAAGCCAAAATTGTAACTTTTGATAGGCCAGCCACATGTACCTCAATGTCAAAAGGCAGGAGACATTTCTATTGATCAGTCTTCCAGGATGACCAACAGATGCAGCATGAAAGAGCATTTCAGGTGGAAAGCACTAATCTCACAAACAGCCCTGTATAGATGAGAGAACTGGCAGGAATAAGCACAATAAGGGAAGGATTAGCACCAGCTATGGTAATCACATATGGCCTCTTACGTGTCTCTGAGGCACAGTAGATGCTATTGCACCTGCCAGTTTTAAAGTATTGAATGTTGCTTCATCTTTAACAACATGTCTCCAGAACGTGTTCTGTGCAGCAGCACCATTAAATCAGAGATAAGAATCATTTCCAGAAGGGGTATGTCATAATCTTTAAATATCTGTGGCTGGTAAGATTACTTAGAGTGATATTTGCTATTTTATTTCTTATTTCTCAAGTATATTGTTGGAAACATTTAATTTCTCTGGATGGGACCTGAACAAGTCCTGACAGAATACTTGTGCCTCTTACAAATTGTATTTCAATACCTAAGGAAAACCCTTCCATCAGATGTTCAGCAGCTAGTTTGATAAGGCCTGAAATCAGTGTCTGAAACTTAATTTCATAGAAAATTAAGTTATATGGTTACCAATTATAGGTTTGTTTACCGTGGAAATGTCAATGAAAGAACTAAAACCCAAAGTACTTGTCTTTTCTGAGGAAGTCAATTTAATTTTCTGCTGATAAACCAAAGGTGGTGCTGATTTAAAATTCTTTACCTTGACACCTCCATATCAGGTCTCAATTTCAGAACTTTTTTATGCAGTTAACATGGTCTTTAGGTTCACTGCACTCAGGGAAGCAGATAAAGACATAAATGTGAGGGTTCCTTTCAATAAATGATGCATCTTTGAAGTAAAACCAAAGAGGATGAAGAGCATGCAATTATGAAATAAAATCTTATTGTCTAACAGCTGTGCAACTGTCAGATCTCTTTCACGTGGTCTATTCATAGGAATTCCTGTGTGGTCTCTAGCTTGAAAAATCTGCAGTCCAAATAAAATGCTGTTTCCTCTGAATTTTATACTGCTTTCCTTCCTATAACTTATTTTGGATCTCAAACTGCAGTCAATTTTGTGTATCTATGGACTGATGTCATACATAGCTATGTTTGATGCTATAGTATTGGAAAAAAAAAATTATTCAAAATCATGCTGCAACTTTGAAAATTTTAAATTTCAATTTAATTTTCCAGTTGTGAAACTGAGGAAGTTTTATTAAAAAGCAAGTTGATAAAAAATATCACTCTATAGATAAACTACAGTAAATTATATTCTTATATTAGAAGTGTAAATGACAAAGGTCACTAATATTTGTTGTATTAAACAGTGATTATATTTTGTTTTTACAGTGCTGTTTATGTACTTCACAAACATATCTACTGCCCAGACTACTGACTGTCTGCACTTGATGGAGCAATGTATAAATGCTGCTAATAGATGTGAGCATGTCTGGAATGTTGTTGAAGATGCCTGCAATATTTCAGGTAATTCTTGATGGTATACACAGTTTTAGTTTGAATTTCTGAATGGTTGCATATTTATATATTAAATATATATTGTTGNCTTACAGCTCCCTCCCCTTGCTGCTTCTCCTGGGCACCCCAAAGGCAGGAGAGAGCGGGTACCCACCTGTCAGGGGTTCACTTCCAGGCCCTGCGGCTCGTCGACCCCGGGTGGCGTGTCTGAAGCGGGAGGTAAGGCAGGACAGCAGTGCCAGCAGCGATAAGAAGTTGGAACAGGCGAGGAGCTCCACAATGGGATGTCTTGTCTAAATAAACAGCCACTTGTTTGCTAAGTGGGAAGCGTTTAGTGCTGGCAGTGCTACGCAGAGGGCTATTGACATTTCCCTTTGCACCTGAGTGGAAAAAAAGCGAAAATTATCAAAGCTAGTACAGAAGGAATTGGTGGAAGAGAATACATTAACAGAAGTGTATTTTAATTTCTTATATTCTCTCTTCCTCCTCTACATATTGTATACGTGCTGACATATTTAACATCCCACTACTCTAAACTCATATTTCACTGTTAAAAACATTCTGTGGATAGTTCTACCCCAGGTTTTGTTAGAATAAAGTTGTCCTTTGTCACTTTTCAACTATATTCAATCTATATTCAACTATAGTTTGCCTTTCTCTTTTGGACTTTGCTATATTGAGGCTCTTTCAGTGGGATAGAATCCACAGCTTGGTGCCCCACAATTCATTATTGCATGACAGATAATTATTCTGCAATCTTGGGAGAGTCACTGTAATTCCTTCATGCTTCAGTTCCCAATCTAAAAAATGAAGGTGTTGATATCTCCCTCCCCCACCCTTTAGACACAAAATACTTCAGAACAGGGAATTTTTCACCTTTCCAGTGAATCAATAGCCACCTGTACAAAAATATGGATACATATAAAAAAATCTAAATGTTTGTATCTTCATATTAAAACTATCCTTCAAAAAGTTTTATCTACAAACATCTTAGATGCCCTGAGCTCTTCTAAGAAGAAAGCAGTCACTGAGTACTACAATCACTAAATAGCTGAATTGAATGACTAAAGTAGTAACAGAGGTAAATGGTCATCCAGCAAAATACCTCTTCTTAAAAAGTTTCTGGGTTTGTAATTTTGTAATATCTAATCTCTCTCTCTATATATATATATACACTCATTTTCATCTGTAAGGTACTGAGTAACTTTTTTTTTCTCTGTCATCTGAATAAATTATTTTATTTCCACAATTATTAATTCCACAATTAGAAAGAGCTTTTGGAGACAGTCCCAGGAATAACATGTTGCCATAACAAGCCAAAATTGTAACTTTTGATAGGCCAGCCACATGTACCTCAATGTCAAAAGGCAGGAGACATTTCTATTGATCAGTCTTCCAGGATGACCAACAGATGCAGCATGAAAGAGCATTTCAGGTGGAAAGCACTAATCTCACAAACAGCCCTGTATAGATGAGAGAACTGGCAGGAATAAGCACAATAAGGGAAGGATTAGCACCAGCTATGGTAATCACATATGGCCTCTTACGTGTCTCTGAGGCACAGTAGATGCTATTGCACCTGCCAGTTTTAAAGTATTGAATGTTGCTTCATCTTTAACAACATGTCTCCAGAACGTGTTCTGTGCAGCAGCACCATTAAATCAGAGATAAGAATCATTTCCAGAAGGGGTATGTCATAATCTTTAAATATCTGTGGCTGGTAAGATTACTTAGAGTGATATTTGCTATTTTATTTCTTATTTCTCAAGTATATTGTTGGAAACATTTAATTTCTCTGGATGGGACCTGAACAAGTCCTGACAGAATACTTGTGCCTCTTACAAATTGTATTTCAATACCTAAGGAAAACCCTTCCATCAGATGTTCAGCAGCTAGTTTGATAAGGCCTGAAATCAGTGTCTGAAACTTAATTTCATAGAAAATTAAGTTATATGGTTACCAATTATAGGTTTGTTTACCGTGGAAATGTCAATGAAAGAACTAAAACCCAAAGTACTTGTCTTTTCTGAGGAAGTCAATTTAATTTTCTGCTGATAAACCAAAGGTGGTGCTGATTTAAAATTCTTTACCTTGACACCTCCATATCAGGTCTCAATTTCAGAACTTTTTTATGCAGTTAACATGGTCTTTAGGTTCACTGCACTCAGGGAAGCAGATAAAGACATAAATGTGAGGGTTCCTTTCAATAAATGATGCATCTTTGAAGTAAAACCAAAGAGGATGAAGAGCATGCAATTATGAAATAAAATCTTATTGTCTAACAGCTGTGCAACTGTCAGATCTCTTTCACGTGGTCTATTCATAGGAATTCCTGTGTGGTCTCTAGCTTGAAAAATCTGCAGTCCAAATAAAATGCTGTTTCCTCTGAATTTTATACTGCTTTCCTTCCTATAACTTATTTTGGATCTCAAACTGCAGTCAATTTTGTGTATCTATGGACTGATGTCATACATAGCTATGTTTGATGCTATAGTATTGGAAAAAAAAAATTATTCAAAATCATGCTGCAACTTTGAAAATTTTAAATTTCAATTTAATTTTCCAGTTGTGAAACTGAGGAAGTTTTATTAAAAAGCAAGTTGATAAAAAATATCACTCTATAGATAAACTACAGTAAATTATATTCTTATATTAGAAGTGTAAATGACAAAGGTCACTAATATTTGTTGTATTAAACAGTGATTATATTTTGTTTTTACAGTGCTGTTTATGTACTTCACAAACATATCTACTGCCCAGACTACTGACTGTCTGCACTTGATGGAGCAATGTATAAATGCTGCTAATAGATGTGAGCATGTCTGGAATGTTGTTGAAGATGCCTGCAATATTTCAGGTAATTCTTGATGGTATACACAGTTTTAGTTTGAATTTCTGAATGGTTGCATATTTATATATTAAATATATATTGTTGATATATATTAATATATATAAATATATTTATCATAATATTGCTTTGGAATCTGTATGAAGCTAGTGAGATTGCAAACAGAAAATGACATCAGATGTCAACTTCTGAAATCCACGACAGTGAGCATATTATTTTCAGCAACACTCATACTGTCTCTTCAACAAGGTGAAAAATAAAGGAATTTCTTGTCTATGAACAAACTAATGAGTCTGAACCAGTTCAAGAAGTCTAAATTCAGCAGATACTATGCTCTTGTGGGGGCCTGTTAAACAAACTCAGCATGCAGCTGGAAAAAGATTTGCTTTCCATGATTTGGAGAAATTGATCTGCACNTACAAACATCTTAGATGCCCTGAGCTCTTCTAAGAAGAAAGCAGTCACTGAGTACTACAATCACTAAATAGCTGAATTGAATGACTAAAGTAGTAACAGAGGTAAATGGTCATCCAGCAAAATACCTCTTCTTAAAAAGTTTCTGGGTTTGTAATTTTGTAATATCTAATCTNCCAGGTTGGATAGGACTTTGAGCAACCTGACCCAGTGGAAAGTGTCCCTGACCATGGCAGGTTGTTTGGAACTAAGTGATCTTTAAGGTCCCTTCCAACCCAAACCAGACTATGATTCTGTGATCTGTGATCTCACACGATACTCAGAACAACATAGTAGTTACTTAGAGTAATTTTCAAATATTGTATTAGAATACAAAATAAATAAAACATGTCACAAAGAAAGTTTTGTTGTAGGGAAGCACGTTATATATATTCAGTGAATAGTTCCTACATGTCAGTGATTCGCTTGCAGGGAGTGGAAGTAGAAAATCAGTCTTTTTTTATTGCAATTCCAATGCTTGGTACATCATTTCCATGTCAAAAATATTTTAAATGAGAGAAGACCAGGTATTATAAATTTGACCTGAAACTCATCCTAATCTATGTTGTTCAGATTACCATATTCCTTTCTCCTAAGGGCTATTGGCTTCTTTAACAATTCTTGGGTGTCTGTTACTAACTCTTTCTTTAAATCCCACCAGGACCTTCCTCTTAAATGTTGAGCATTTGCTTGCCAGGTGCTGTGAATATAGAAGAGAGAAGGAGAGTAGTAGTTTCATTAGACCAAGATAGTAATGACACCTTTGTTGACTCAAAAATGTCAATGGCCTTGATCTGCCAAGGCTACGTCAGTACTAGCAAATAAATGGGTCATGGCCTATCTTTTGGCCCTGAGTTCAACTGTGATGGTGGAGTGTGTATCCAGACAACTACACTGCCTTACCCCCATGATGCCTGCACAAAATTTCCTTTTGGGAGTGACTCCAGGCCCACCCTATCTTCACAGTCTAGCTGGCTCAGTCCAGACTGGGTGCCATGCAAAAGTGCAGCAGTATAGACATGGCCACTGGTCATTAGCCAATTTCATGCCTTGGTCCTGGTATTTGTGCACACAATTGCTGTTCCTTGTGACTTAATTACATAAGGAAGGTTTTCTATCACTGGGAATTAGAGATATCTATACCTTCATGGAAATCTCCCTTCTTCTTATATTGATGTTATTTGAACAAAATTACCCATGTCCTGATACCATAATCTGTTCTGAGCCTCAGCTACAGGACAGTTGATTGAGTGTCCCTCTGTCTGTCTTAATCACAGGACCCAGTCTCATGTTTGGTCTGTGTGGGAAGCCAGGCAGTAGGAAATCCTATGAACATTCACCTACAGTGGGACATACCTGAATGCCTGTCTGTTGGGGTTATTTGCAGAGATTTGAACCCAAGTGTCCCAAGTCACAAAGCATTATTTAAAATATATTTAAAATAAAACTGTTGGATATGTCCTTCTTCGTGTATCCTAGTCCAGATACATATCTACTTTGCCTAGAATGGCTGATTATTTTTAATAACAGACAGAACAAATGAAAAATACATTATAACCTAATGGTTAGAATAGCCCCCAAAGGAACTGGGTTTCAGCTCATGTTCTCTTGAGTTTTTAAATATTTTATGTGAAGTGGAATAGTTTCAAAAGATATGGCTGCTGTTTGAAGAAAATGTTTTGGCGTATTTTCAGGCTCAGGGTAGTGACCTAAAGATAAGGTCTGTAGAACCAAACCTTTTCCTCAAATTAAAAGTTATTGAATTTTCTTCTCATTCACAAAGGTATTAGCACCTAGCCTACTCTACAGGACCTTTCAAATATGTTGGGTAGTCTACTAGCAATAACCTCTGCCATCTCCCTCAGCATTTCTTCCAGGCTCAGGATCAGTGTATCCCAAAGTGCAGGAA
Source organism: Ceyx cyanopectus (assembly GCA_013401355.1). Lineage (NCBI taxonomy): Eukaryota > Metazoa > Chordata > Aves > Coraciiformes > Alcedinidae > Ceyx > Ceyx cyanopectus. The sequence goes on along the minus strand of VYZU01057548.1, from coordinate 15,518 downwards.
ATCTAGTAAGTCAATTAGAAGACCTCCATGGTTGAGCAAGGAACTCTTGCTAAAACTTAAGTTGAAGAG
>VYZU01057548.1:0-14747 GCA_013401355.1 Ceyx cyanopectus | reverse complement strand
GTCTGTTACTAACTCTTTCTTTAAATCCCACCAGGACCTTCCTCTTAAATGTTGAGCATTTGCTTGCCAGGTGCTGTGAATATAGAAGAGAGAAGGAGAGTAGTAGTTTCATTAGACCAAGATAGTAATGACACCTTTGTTGACTCAAAAATGTCAATGGCCTTGATCTGCCAAGGCTACGTCAGTACTAGCAAATAAATGGGTCATGGCCTATCTTTTGGCCCTGAGTTCAACTGTGATGGTGGAGTGTGTATCCAGACAACTACACTGCCTTACCCCCATGATGCCTGCACAAAATTTCCTTTTGGGAGTGACTCCAGGCCCACCCTATCTTCACAGTCTAGCTGGCTCAGTCCAGACTGGGTGCCATGCAAAAGTGCAGCAGTATAGACATGGCCACTGGTCATTAGCCAATTTCATGCCTTGGTCCTGGTATTTGTGCACACAATTGCTGTTCCTTGTGACTTAATTACATAAGGAAGGTTTTCTATCACTGGGAATTAGAGATATCTATACCTTCATGGAAATCTCCCTTCTTCTTATATTGATGTTATTTGAACAAAATTACCCATGTCCTGATACCATAATCTGTTCTGAGCCTCAGCTACAGGACAGTTGATTGAGTGTCCCTCTGTCTGTCTTAATCACAGGACCCAGTCTCATGTTTGGTCTGTGTGGGAAGCCAGGCAGTAGGAAATCCTATGAACATTCACCTACAGTGGGACATACCTGAATGCCTGTCTGTTGGGGTTATTTGCAGAGATTTGAACCCAAGTGTCCCAAGTCACAAAGCATTATTTAAAATATATTTAAAATAAAACTGTTGGATATGTCCTTCTTCGTGTATCCTAGTCCAGATACATATCTACTTTGCCTAGAATGGCTGATTATTTTTAATAACAGACAGAACAAATGAAAAATACATTATAACCTAATGGTTAGAATAGCCCCCAAAGGAACTGGGTTTCAGCTCATGTTCTCTTGAGTTTTTAAATATTTTATGTGAAGTGGAATAGTTTCAAAAGATATGGCTGCTGTTTGAAGAAAATGTTTTGGCGTATTTTCAGGCTCAGGGTAGTGACCTAAAGATAAGGTCTGTAGAACCAAACCTTTTCCTCAAATTAAAAGTTATTGAATTTTCTTCTCATTCACAAAGGTATTAGCACCTAGACTACTTGACATAAAGATCAGGATTTGTACTGTAGCCTATTCTTCATCATACCCTGCAAAGAGATGGAGAGGTCCAGCATAATGGCTTATGTGGTCTCCCCAATTGGATTTATTACATTGACCCATAATATGTGATTTCCCTCACTTAATGTCCTGTGTGCTTATTCACTGATAATAACAATATTTGTAACTGGGCCAGAGAAACCTTTTTCAAATAAATTATTCTTGTGATTGTTTGTTTGGTTTTGCATCTGTATATTTCCTTAGGATAATAGCCTTTGGCAAGGACTCTTGGCATTGCAGGGCACTCAGATATTGCACTGAGTCTCGGACAAATTATTTTAAATGTAGTTATTAGGTGCCAATGACCCAAAAGGGTATAAACCCATAGTCAGACAAATTACTCTCTCTTTCTCTCAGAGACAACAGAAACAGTGACAGAAAATCTACCAGCAACATTATTAGTGAGACTAAAATTATACTGTCTGACAAGAATATGTATAAAGACTCAAAACCTCATGGATGAGCTGTACAAATGGAAAAGACTCTTCAGTGCTGGCCATGTTAGTTGGAGGCAAAAGACAATGGGGAAATCATAGAAAATTAGGGTTTGGAAGGGACCTAGACAGATCATCTAGTCCAACCCCCCTGCCTGAGCAGGATCACCTAGACCAAGTCACCCAGGAACAGATCCAGGTGGGTCTTGAGTGTCTCCAGAGATGGAGACTCCACAACCCCCCTGGGCAGCCCCTTCCAGGCTCTGGCACCCTTACCGTGAAAAAGTTTTTCCTTGTCTTTACCCTCAACCTCTTGTGCTCCAACTGACTCCCATTGCCTCTTGTCCTGTCACTGGATGATATTGAGAAGAGTCTGGTTAACACCTTCTTCAATAAAATATTTTCTGATGTTCATCACAGCTGAATCAACACCGTGTACAAACAGACCAATACTGATAATGCATTATTTCTGCTCAGCTTTCAATAAGCTGGACAAGGGAACCCCATAAATCTGATGTGCTTCCTGATTCTGTCTGTGCCTTTTGTATGTTCATAACTCCACAACCTACATCTCACCCTCTGGTTGCCATCTGCTGTGATTCAGTGTGGTGTGTTCACAGCCCCTGTACCTGTCTCCTAACCACGACTTCTTACTGTCATGAGGATAGATGAGCTAAGTAAGGCTGGGGTGCTGCATAAAATATACTGATGTTCATGTTTCTTATTCTTCTACCTCTACTCATCTCCATCCTTGAAGTGCCCTTAGGACCTTGAAGAAGACAGTCATAAATTTTGTAAATTAGCTAAATTTTACTCAAATCTGCCAGATCTTTGTTTCTCTTTTTCTAACCTTCGAATTTGTCCTCCTGAAATTATTTTACAGTCCCTTAATAATTTGATAAAATACATAGAATATCCACCCACCTTCACATGCTTACATGGTCAGGGACTGTCTGTGACCTTCTGTAGATCTCCTTTGCTCCTTGGCTAGTGGAAAAAGAAAGAAATATGAGGGGTAAGTTATGATCTACTTCTAAAAATGCAGAAGGCAAGTTGGACATGGGGTTAGAGAGATAGAGGCAAACCCAGGCACCATCACCTAATACAAGAGGTGAAGTGGGAGCAGGGGCTGGGATCTGTAGTTCTTGATGGAAATCAAGAGTGAGGGATCTGAATTAGAGCTCTCAGCATGGGGTCAGTGATATAATCACCAGGGGATTGTGCCTGCCCTCCTACATACCCTCTCTTACTCTGTTACGTGGAAGTATCTTATCCTGCACTGTGAAGTCCCATCCCTGTACCAGGTACTTCATTGCTACACAGGACCAAGTTGAGTTTTTCAGTGCCTCAGTTCAGGATGTGCTCCTTGACTATGCACATTTTTATTTTGGTCTCCGTGTCTCATCTACTGAGAATAAAAGGTCTAAGTTTAATATTTGATGTACTTTGGAAATGAAAGCAGAAACAGATGTTCTGGTAATGGGTCAGATTGAATAAAAGGCAGCAATATCATAGCCACAACTTTATTATATCACTCTGAATATTATTTAAAAATTGTAAATTATGACAGGTTTTCAAACATAACTAAGTTCAAACCATCTTCAGTTGGCAAAACATATTAATATTGTGCTTCAATTGAATTGTTTTAATGTAACCATATTCCTTAAGCGTTCATAATCATTAATAACATTATAATTTTAATGGTGAGTTCTAGGTAATAGATACAAGGCAGAAGACACTATTGGATGTAATAGAATAATCCAGGTCCTGGCTGATGAATACCCACAATTTAAAAACTGTGTCTGCACTACAGATGATTTCTGTAGCATCACAGCTTGGCTGGGGAAACAGTGTCACATTAATAAAGGTAAAGAAACATAAAGTTTTAATTATGAAGAGTAAAAAGAAATTTTACTCTTTCTCATTTTAAAAAAGTTTAAAATAAATTTTCTAATTCTCATTTAACTGGTTTCAAGTTTCTTTGCATATATCTCAAATTTGATAATTACAAAAAAAAATTGTCTTTCCTATGATATTCATATTCCAACATGCATATGAAAGCAATGCCATATCTGCTTTAAAATAAAGATAACCAACAAACTTCATCTCAGAAATTCAAATAATTTCTAAAGCTCTCGCTCAATCCAATGGAAAGCAAGAGAGAAAATATGATAGTAGCCCTTGAGGGCTACTTGTCACCCAAGGAGGCTTGAATGCCACTGGATCTGTGTTATGCATGTAGACCAACATCCAGCCACCTTGTGAATGGGAGTGTGAGCAAATGAGGGTGCACAGATGTGCAGCTGCATCACAATGTGTTACAAGACCTTCACTACACCTGGCAGAGGTTACTGCACATCAGAAAAACAGTTACCACGTTCATAAAGCTATACATAACATATAAAATGCATCCTTTAAAAAATTCATTTGTAATCAGTGGGCCCAGCTCCTTTAAATTATTTTTTTATTATCCCAAAAAGTCTTTTCCATTCAAAAAAACTGTTTCTATAATTGAGAATTATGTGGTGCATGACAGGCTTGCAGTTTCTGATACACTGTCTCCTGGAATGAGCAGCAAAAATAAATATAGGAGAGGTAAAATCAGCCAGTGAATGAGAGTCTAGAAAGTGAGCCCCAAGGTTGATTTGTGGAGCTGATCCATCACTCCTTGCTGGCATCCATCAGCATACATCATACAGTAGCAGACTACATGGCAGAGGAAATAATAACATCCTGATCTGTTAATCCTTGTCCCAAACCAGAAAAGCACGTACCTAAGAATTTATTCTACAGCTACTAGAACACAGTGAGCATGAGGACAACTCATTAGTCTGCAAGGGTCTGAAATTATTACATATTTACATACAGTCTAAATGAAACTGCCTGTTTCATTCATTTTATTGCATGAAGACAATTGTCTTTTTCCTGATTTTGATCTGACCACTGATGATGCTCCATCTTCCATTCAATTAAAATCTCTGTACCTATTTGTATAGAATATTTGGAAACTTCCTCAAGAGCAGTTACTGAACTGAGTTTCAGGCAACACAGAAGCTCCAAAAGCCAAAGACACCCAGAATAATTAGAGAACTGCAGTATTGCAAAACAATGCTGCCAAGATTACCCTTCCTGCTTTTCAGTGTATCAGAGCTTCCAGCAAGTGTGCCAGGCAGATGCAGCAAAATGCAGGCTTCTGATGGTCAACCAGGAGTGTCTGTCAGCGTGGAGAGAACTGAAGAAAACAGTTCTGGGAGAGTGCAAGTGCTCAGAGCCACTTCAGACAAAATGCATTAAAATATGGAAGGAAATATTTAACAACCCTTGTTTACGATACTCTCAAGAGAGTCAAGCTTCAGCAGCAAGGGAAAATGATGATGGTGATGATGATGATGACATTGATGATGAGAAAAATCAGGACACCGACCCAGGTTAGTACTATTCCAGCAGCCTGAATGCTTTTATTCATAATATTAGTGTGCACTGTGAAAGAATGTTTTGTTAGTGATTTTCAGTTTAACATTGGAAACAGGATAGTTTTAGGAGATTTATCTAGATGCAAATGAGTAATCTGCAAATGTAATAGAAAAATGATAGCCTGAGTAAAAGTATGATTTTCCTTCAATATGCTAATTTGATGCAACCTGAGACAAATAATTCCCTTTTAGCATTAAAACACAATTAGAAACAATATAAGGCTAGTAACAGACTCTAAAGAGGTAAGACCTCTGGCTTTATTCACAAGAAATCTGACTTTAATCTGCTCTGAGAAGTTGTAAAAACCTTTCTAGAGATCACAGGATCTGTAATTATGTAGAGAACATTATCAGCAGTCATTGATAAACTATGATTTTATACCAAAATTATGGTCAGTGATTTTTGAGTTTGTTAACAAGCTGACAGGATCTATTTGGCCAAGCTAATTTTATTATTGTTTATTTTTACTGCTGCCACTATGACAGCATCCCAGCCAATACTTTAAAGTTAAAAACTAAGCTAAGACATGATTTATCACTTATACCTGTTTCTGTGTCTTTTTGTTCTACACAATGTTAATACAGAAACAAAATTACAATGGAGTTTATCTGCTTTCTCCAAACAAGGTAAGTCTGAATTTACTTCTGAATCCTAGTAATTAGTTCTAGCTCTGTTTTCAGATAGTGTAAATGTATCTCAAAATGAACATGAATGCTTTTCATTCAAATTGATGAAGAGCAGGAAGCCAGTAAATCCAACTTATTGTCAGTTAAGCTACTGGGTAGATAAGAATCCAAAAGTGTGAGATAACAATCCCAATCCTGTTAAATTTACAGTAGAAAATCTTATCCCATAAACATTTTAGGGACAGAATTATCTACATCTTTTTGGAAGGCTTCTAGAATAGGCTAGAAATACCTAAACTAGCTTTAAAAAGCACAGAAATGCCATTTATTGTCTCTTCTCCTTTACTTATTATGTATCCTATCATGAGATTCATGCTGGAGATTTCAGCAGTTTCAGGTATCCACTAGCCACTAACTTCCAGAAAATGTTAGTTCCATGAAGAAACTTTCTCTTCCTGGTTTTCACTTTCTTCTCCTTTATTTATCTGTCAGGGGCAGAAATGTGCAGGAGGATTGCTTATGAGGGCTAAGAAGTAGAAGGGAGAAGTATTAATATCACACAATAGGATTAAAAAAGGCAATACTACAAGGACTAGACTAGAGCTCTGGAGAGACAATCTGGTTTTTAAAAGGAATGTTTCAGGCAGGATGCAACAAGTCATCACTCAAGAAAGGCTCTTATATAATTTAATTTTTAAAACTGTTATTCTTTTTAGCACACACAGCAAACAGAACCTGTTTGGATGTGAACAAGGATTGTGTTGAAGATGAAGTATGTAACAAACAATTGTCCCTGTACCTTAAGGTTTGCTCAGTAAATAAGAAATGCAACATGGAAGAATGTCAAGCTGCTATAAGGTTCTTCTATCAAAATATGCCTTTTGAAGTTGCCCAAATGATGACATTTTGTGATTGTATCCAGCCTGATGAATCCTGCCAGAGAGCCAAAGAACTTCTCCATGGCAAGCCCTGTGCAGTTACTGCAGTTCCACCCCCATCATGTCTGAATGTAATCCACATGTGTGAAGAGAATGAATTGTGCAAGTAGGTAGAAGACAGATTTTGCCTAATAATCTGCTGTGAATAAGCATTTGATTAAATAACTTTTATATATATGTAATATATCTCATCTATAGCAAAAAAATATTCTGCACTGTATCATCTACTAGTGCCTGACATCTTCACAGATGTCTGCATGAGCTGTGGTAATTCCACAGGCAAACTGTAAAGTTTTCTTTTCAGAAATGTCTAGAATCTAGTGTGGGCTTTGCTTCTGCCTCTTCCATGACAATTATTTCTATTGGACAAACCTTGCTGTTGAGTATTTTCATTACCACTTTCTTCAGATAACGTCTGTCAGTCTGAACCTTTGCCCTCTGGTAGTTTGAGCAAATTGTGCAGCAGACCAGACAAAGTTTGTTTGGTTAAAGTAATTACCTTTTCCACTGCAGTCTGACCCTTTGTACCAATGGCCGTGGAACCAGCTTGGCCTGTTCAGAAAACTGTCATCTTATTCTTTTTGTCTCAAGCACACTGATACTTGAAAAAAAACCACCAACCTGAAACATGCACATACCAAGAAACTCATGAAAAATAACATTGTTTTCAGATTTGATTTGATTTTAGAAAACATGCAATAGAATTAGTCCATATTCATAGTTTTACTTAATTGCCACCATTTGTGCACGGCCAACTGGCTCACTTTGGTTTTCAGTATAACAACCAGCTCCTTTGTGGATTAGATCTGAATTTTACCTCAAAGCTCTCCTCAAATTAACCTTCAGTCAACAAGCCACGAGACACTTGAGTTCTTGTGCAAGCCCTTCAGAATGGCATCTGTGGGAATTGCCTCTTTTTATGTCTATAAGAATTGGGCTACAAATATTATTTATGTGCATGTGTACACCTGTAATATCATAATGGAGACTTGTTGAATTACCCATTATTTTGGGAACATGAATGTTTTCTGGCACTGACAATAAGTGAATATAATCAGCAAAATTAGTCTGTGAATTCCAGCTAGCCTGAATCAGGACCTGAATGAAAATAATTCCATTAGGACAGAGGTGGCATCTGCTTTGAAATCTTTCCTTGTGTAATAAAAATATTTACAATAATTGCCTGGCTGGTATTGTAACAATCCATGTTTTAGCTTATGACTTGTTTCTCACAGCTACACAATATCAACAGTAAATTAATAGTCTCATTTAATGATTAAGTAATCTTGTAATATATTAATGTCTAATGTACAACAGGTTACTTTTATCATCTCCTAACTTCTAATGTGATAAGATTGTTTTCTAATTAATATCTACAGATTCCTTAGTTAACTTGTAATAAATATTTTCTGTTGTTATAAATAGTACATTAAAGGACAATTTTCTTATATCTTATGAGCAAATAAACTGAAATAATTTGAGATTATTGAACTGGGAAGCAAGATAATATTTCTCATAATTTATTTCTGCTATCAATTTTTAAAGTCAACTGAATTACTTATAATTTTTTCTGAGCCTTGGACAATTTGTATTTTGTTAGCATTTGAGGGGACAATGGGTTAGCATTGGATGTAGATTATTCTATGTAAAATAAGTTGAATAGTCATTCCTCCTTCACCCTGTCAAAAAAACCTGATCCACTAGAATAGCACCTGTTTTTGTTTCATCATGATAACTGGTCTAGTTCCTCTCTCTGCATTTCCTCTCTGAGGATCTGAGTCTGTTGATGCTCACACTGATGTCTGGTGGATCCTGAGAAAGATCTCTACAGGTGCTGATTACAATGGGAGTTGCTTTTTCTCAAAAACATTTTCAGTAAAACCAAGTTTTTCCTTAAATCACAGTTTTGCAGATTTGACTCAAACCAATTAGGTGCAAATCAGAGCAGAATTTAAGCCAACTATCACTGAATATTGTGATATTTAAGGCTTAAGTGGCACCTTAGAAATAAACTTTCTTTTCAGGATGATCCTTCAATGTCTTTCTGTGAAATAACAGAGTTTTTAAGCTGTCATTGTATACTACTTGCTTTAACTATTTTTTTTTTTTTCCACCAGCAAAAAATACACAACTTTTAGGTCAAAGTGTTGGAGACACGTGACAAAAAAATGCTACAATGATGAAGCTTGTCTTGAAACATTAATCAAGGGTGACTTGCCCTGTTCTGCAAACTCTGATTGCAAAGCAGCCTACATCAGCAGCTGGGGCACGATGCTGCGTGTGGAGTGTACCTGCCAGAATTTACCTCCAGCAGAGCAGTCTTTGTGCAAACTCTTCCATCACATGCTGCACAGCAAATCCTGCTTCAGGGACTTACGTGAGTAACACACAACACTTTAAAGAATAATTTGTTTTAAAGAGTATTAAAATGATGATTTACACCAAATATTTACTATATCTTTGCTAACACTGATTTCACAACATTTTTATCTTTGTTTTTCTAATTGAAATAATTTTTTTTTCCTCTGGTTTGGGGAAATATATCAGTACTAAATCACTTGTCCCTGTCTCATTACATGTATGTGATGGAATAATAACAAAATAATAATTTCTAGGACCTATAATATTTATTCTGCAGATTAGGAAAGTTCCAAAGGCTTCCTGTTATTGGCTTAAAGTTGTACTTTGGTACAGTGTTTTTACAAATAATATGATACATTATGTTGGGTTTCTTTTCTTCTTGGAGTCTAAATATTACTATAGCTTACAGACATTTAGCAACAGACTTCATTCTACAGAACATAGTGATTTAAATAGGACCTCTCAAAGAGAAAGCTGCTGTGAATGGAGGCTTCAGAATTTGGCCTTCAGTAAGAACACTGGATTAAGACTCAGAACAAGCAAAGTCATTCATGTGTGAAACTAGCTACTTATTTTTATTAAACATAAAAGTCCTTGCCAAATCTTTGTTTAAGAGAGAATTTTTAGTGCAGTGAATGGTAATATGGGAGGAAATATTAATGTTTTAGTCTGAAACAAGAGTATGGCTTCAAAGCAAATACGCTGTTTGTCCCCACTTGTGCTGTGGGTCACGTCACAGGGTGCATCCACATCACATCCTGGACTCCTGCAGCATAAAACTGAACCTGAACTTTCACCTGCTGCCTCTACAGTGCTCCAGCTGCACCCAGGCACCTGGCCCATGGCCCACATTAAAATACCCTCATCTCCTCAAATCTCTGATCTATCACACCAGCTATTTTCCTATGTAAATCCTCTTGAGATACTCTACTTGCTAGTGCATCATACCCTATGCCAGTAATATTTTATATGTAATTCAATATATTCTCAACCCAGTTTGGGAGAGGTAACTCTATCTAAATTTTTCAATGAAAGGCAATGAACATAGTTCCATCTAATGGAGTGTCTTTTAAAAATATGTATTAATTGCATGCATGAATTTTATTAAATGATTTTTCTTAGTTTTAGTTGCCAAAACACTGTTAGATTTGAGTCTTAGCTGCTGGTGTTTTGCTGATGAGCATTATTTGTTAGATTTACAGCTGCATCTAATGGTCCAAATTAGTGATCATATCATGGTCCTTCTTTATCTATAAAGCAAAAAGATGACACATATGTCATAATAATCAAATAATTGATCATCAGCTTTTGCCATTCCCTGAAGCAGTCTCAGGATAAAATATGTTTTTTTTCTGACAGAAACTTCCCTAACTTAATTGGGATTGAAGAACAGAAGCTCATTTTCTCCTCTGATGAAATGAATTTCTGATAAAAATCAGTTTTGGGATTCATGGCCTTCAGCTGAGGAAGGGATTAGCACCTACTCTACAGAACACTTGCAGAATCTTGTGTTCTTGCTTTTCCTTTTTTTTTTCTAGATGTCTAGTTGTAATGCAGCTAAACTGAAGAGATCATTGTGGGTTTGATTGTAAGGTGCTGTGTTAAATGCCACTATCTGCATGGCAATTTAGAGGTGTGGAATAAGTCCTCCATTGCAGACCTTACCCAGCCCCTCCTGCAAACTTAATCTGGCCTGGGTGTGAACTGTGGATAACTTCCACTCATACACTGGTGGTGACTTTTAGCTCTGAAGTCTTTCTGAATAGGAAAATACCCAAGGCTAGCAAAAGTTATCTTTGCCTCTAGAACTGGTGTGAACAGACCTGCAAGAGGTGTCAACACCATCACACCTTGTATGGCAATGCCTTGATACAAATGTTTGTTCTTGGGGCTGTACTTACAGGACTATAAAGCTTGCTGTGGCACTTTGTGTGCACTTTGTTCGTTGAGTATCAGTAAAAGTGTTTTTAAATAGCTGCTTTTATGAATTCTGTTACTCTTATCAAAACACCAAATAGTAATATTCACTTAGATTATTAGTTTAATGTTTTGAATTGGTATTTTCTTTTTGATATTCAGGTCAAATTTCCATTAAGAAAAAAGGTTTTCAATGGGTAAATAGAGAAATACCAGGAGAAAAGCTTTCCAGAGCACAGTTTTATTCTTCTTCAATTAATGGTGAGTTGGAGAAAAGTCATTCCATGATTTTACCAGAAGTACTTTTGAGATTTCCCTCATATGTAACAGGCAAAACTGAAGGTTGGGTCCCCTGGGTGGGTTCATGCAAGTGAGCTCTACCTGTTGCTCTCCCATTCAACATAATGTGGAAAAAAACCACACTACCTTAGTTTATATAACCACAAAATAAAGATAATGAGACTGAACCAATTGCTTTTTTTTATAAGTGATTTTGAAATAGATATCTCACGCTCACTGTATTATAATTGGCAAAAATTAAGCTATTAAGCCTGACAGGGCTTGACTCAGTACAGTCATTAGAGAGCAGTAGTCAAATGGGTAATACAAGTTATTAGCTTTGATGTCACAGCTACTCCTCTCCTATATCTCTTGGCTTTTTGTGCCATAGCAGTTACAACAATGAAATTAGGAAGCTGCAGTAAGTGGTCTGAAAAGGGCCTTGGGTTACTCTCCAACAGACCTTATCTTTTTATGCCACAGAAGGGCACACAACTGAGGATCATCATATCTCATAGGCTGAAGAGCTACATTTGGTTTTATTCCGTCCATTCACAATAGCAATGAAGTGATATAAATTTAAAGAATATTGAATTAATATACAGATTCTTGCATGATTGAAATAATATTCATTTTACATTTAATTTTGAAGGACCAGTTACAGAGCGAGAACATTAAAGAACTTAATGCACAAATATCAACTCTAACAGGAATGACCTGTCCTACATTGCAGGGGATTGATTATAATACTCCAAAATTACTGCAAATTAGTTCCCGCAACTGTCCATACTGATCACCTTTAACAGTGAAAAAAAAAAAAAGCCCTTAAAAATTGCATGCACTACAAAATGAGTTTCTATCATCCCCATCTTTCAACTACTGCTGAAGTGGACGACCTGGGAAATATAAAAACAGATTCATGGGAATGGGATTCCTGAGACTTGTTTGTGTATAAACAAGCTTTAATCTGTAATTTTAGCATTAAACCTGCATGTTATCTAGGTCTTCTGTGTAGTCAGAGGAGAAAGTCAGGTACCTTCAGAGAAATATTAAACCCACCTTTTCAGACTGTCTTTGCTGGGTATTTGGATGTTGATGTTTTTTCTGTCTTGGAAGCTTTGACTTCTTTTTGCCAACTACGGGGGGAGACTGAATCTCTGGCTAGAATGAGACTCTAGTGGTTAAATAATGCAAGTTATAATGCGAGAAATCCTGTGCTAAGTGAGAAAATGTAAAATGTGAGGTATTTCACCCCTGTGACTTGTTATAACTGTAAACCTTTCCCTCAGAGAGTCAGATGTTTGCAAAATGCAACCTGCACCCAGTTAATTCTGTTCTCATTGAAGTCTAAATACTTTCCAAAAACCTGTCCTTGAATTCTTAATGGAATTTTGGATAGCCTTAGAAAAATAAAAAGAATGCTGATCAGCCTAAACTATACAATAAAATATTCCTTTTATTGGAGCTGTCATGTATATTAGCTGGGAACTCTCCAGGCTATACATGTCTCATAGGAAGCCAGCTCAAGAATAACCTGATTCAGGATATCTACCTGATGATAAAAACCATATTGCAAATTGTTTCATAAATTCCACTGCCAAAAATCTAAGCCAGTATCCTAGATTCATATGCTAGTAAATGTGCAATACTCAGGCTGCAAAGGGAGTTATCATCTTTACAAAATGTTATCTTTACTGAAATCAAATCCCAAGAAGAATCCCAGGGCAGAGGCAAAATGGTTAAGCTGTCAAATATGGCCTTTTGTGTGTGTGAAGATATTTGAAGATATTTGCTTCTTGTCTATTTTCTGCTTGGAAAGCAGGAGATAAATTTGTCAGTGTCCCTACATCAGTCTCAGAAGGATCCTTTACTTAGCTTGTCTTTGAAAGGTACAAGGGTGTCTTTCACCAATTAAAAAAAAAAAAAAAGACTGTCTAAAGATGAATATATAAGAAACTCAGTATTTCTTTAACTCTTTCTTAATTTTATAATTAAAAAACCCCAAACACTTACTGTTCAAAAAACAGTAAGATTTCTCCTATTAAGTAATGGCATTGTAAATCATGCTATTGGTTAAAATTGGTTTAATAAAAGAAGTCTATCATAATAAATCATAACCATATAATATATTCATATATATTTGCAAATAAGAGTGCTAGTTGGAAGAATATTATTGTCTTTTTTATGTGATAACAGGATAGTTTGAAAATCTTCACTGAACTTACACTCATTCATGTACCTAGGAGGATACAGGACAGCCCAGTTGCTTGTGAGCTGATACATCCTGTTACCAAGATATGATGTTGGCAGAGTCCTAACCATATAAAAGTTAATGAGACTTTCCTGCAAGCTTTGATGGGGCCAGAATGTATTATTTTGCAAAAAAAACCCAAAAAGTGAACAAACAAAAATTCTCCAAACTTCATTCATGTTGCTATTGCCTGTCTGTTCAGCCTGGGTTTGACTTTATGATATGTAAATTATCTCCATGATTTTACAGATCCACATAATTTAAAAGATCACTTCCCACACTTTAATTTGAAAAAATGATTAATGTGTGAAGATAAGCATTTACTTTGGAGATAGAGTGCTTTTTGGCTGGAAGATAAATAAATACAGAACAATTATCCTGTTCTTGTGAGATACAGTAAAACTGGTCTTGAACCAAAACTGTTGAAATTAATCTCATTTCATCTTAAATCGTAAAGTTACCATGTATTTTTTTCTACTGTGGAGTTTTGCCATGCTGAGAATCTAGATAAACAAGTAATTGGCAGAGTTAATCTATAATTATACCAGATGCTCATGGAACTGAGATTAGTTCAGCTCCAGCAACTTTAATTGGTAAGATATGAAACATTGTCAATCTGATTGTTTTATAAATGTAGAAAAAAGCCTGTGACAAGCTATGGGTAGCCAAGAAACCTTTGAACGCCATCCAGAATTAATCTGTCCAATGAATATTCACAGCCATTTCACTAGGTATAGATAAGCAGGTACATTTACACAAGAGTGTAATCCCACTAATTGTTCCAGTTGCTGAGCCCACAGCTGTCCTCTACCAAATTTCATCACTGGAGCTGTCTGTGTGTCTATACAGACAGCTCCAGCTAGTGCTTCAGTGGTAACCTGTGGCCCCAGTCATTGTGTCCCTAAGGTTTGCAGCCCATCCTAGGAAGGGCAAGAAATGCACCTATGGAGAAACAGACACCCCAACACTACTTCAAGGGACAATGAATATGCACATTCAAGTAGTTAAACCAGAAATACTATCTAGAATACTAAGAATAAGCTCTTCAGCTGCAAAATTGTGCCCTCTCCTAGCCTTATAAATTCCCTTACTTCTGAGGAGGCAGGAGAAAATAGATGGCTTCTAGCATGATCTCATCATTAACATGTTTCTTGTGTCCCACATAGAACTGAAAATACTAAAACAGCATCTCTTTTATCAGCAATTACTTTATTGAAACCATAGCATTTTAAAA